>JABEVN020001149.1:0-26111 GCA_013146195.2 Codonopsis lanceolata | reverse complement strand
GCAAACTCGGCACATGTTTCTTTCTGGCAGTGCGCGACTCGAGGTCTCTTTTGTTTTAAGGCTAGTGTTGTCTTTATACTTTCAAAGAATTCTTCGGCTATCCGGTCCAATTATTGAGTACTCTTTGTCCGACATATTGTGGCAGCGGCCCTACGAGGTGAGGTGAAAATTGGAAGCCATAGCTTCAAAGCTAGCTCCCGCTTGCATACCAGGTGGAGTAGGACTTGAGGATGGGATATAGGGCATCCGGTCCCATCGAACTTTTTCTATGTCGGCATTTTGAACTTTGAAGGCAATGGTGGGGTTGCCGAGGGGCCAGCGTAGAAATTCCCTTTGTTGCGGTTTGAGCATCATGGTTTTCATGTTTTCCATGTCGGCCTCCATTTTGGTGGTTGGGGAGTTGGTTTTAGGTATATCTTTGGCGGGGATTTGGGAAAGGCCGGGTTAATTTACGTGGTGTTGGGTATAGATTTTGAGCGGGGTATGGATCTTGAGTCGGTTTTTGAGCTGGATGGATTTTTGGAGGCTGTAAGTTGGTGGATTTTGAGATGGATAGATGGATTTTGAGCTGGATATGGGTTTTGGGCTGGATAATGATTCGGAATTGGATATGGGTTTTAAAATTTGGATAGGTTTTGGGGTGGATTAAAATTTGGATAGAGATTTTGGGTTGGTGGATTGTTGGCAAGTCTGAGTTTTTGAGCTGGTGGGTTATTGGAAGTATATGGATTTTGGGTAGTGTAAATTTGGTGGATTTTGGATGTTTCATTTGGATGGCTAGGATCATCGAGGGGTAAGTGTGTAACAGCACGATGGGTTATAGCTTTGGGATCCATATGTGGGCTGTTTTGAGGTGGGTTGTTTATGGGAAGGGAGGTCATTTGCTACGGGGAATGTTGGTGTTTGGAATAGGATATGGAGGATATGATGGGTAAGGGTTGACATTTGGGTAGTAGGGAGTTGGTGGAGGTTAGGATTTGGAGTGGCGGTGTTTGGTGGGTTAGTGTTTGGGCGAGGGTTTGGGTTTGGAAGTGTATGTGAGGTTGATGCTTCTTGGGAGCTGAGGGGAAGAATTACCTCACCACTGGATTTCAAGCTTTGTACCGGATTAGCCATGGCTCATTATTGATGGTCGTTGCACCCAAATTCAGTCTAGCCAACTATTTGCATTCTTGGAGTCGGAGCATACCAGGCCCAATATCGTACCCATAGCGGGCGATTCACTTTACGCTGCCATCTTGTCCGGATCGTACCCTCACGAGCATTTGTCGTCGATATGTTTCGATACTACGATCGATCTACACTTGATTCCTGCAAGATTGCCTCGGCTTTTCCAAATTCGCTGTGTTTCGGGAAATGAGTATAATATCAATGGCCGAAGGCTTTTGGGCTTGAGTACAGGCCTTTATTAGTATATTTTATTATTTATTATTTTCCATACAAAATGACCGGATAAGCACTGCTTAATTTTGACAGCCTCAGACTTTCCTCGAACAAAGGGATTCTTTCTCCGCAGTATAGGACCAACGTATTCCACCCGCCTCTTCGACTCCTCGAGATCGGATCGATCCCAGAGAAGGGCCTATACTCTTTCCGGATCCACCATTCAAAATGATCTAGGTCGAGCATTTGAAAATAATAAATCAGCCCCAATGTATGTATATGTTTTTTTTTACTTTGACCTTTTTTTTCGATTGCACACATTTTTTTTTGACTTGCGCACATTTTTTTTACTTGCGCACATTTTTTTTGACTGACCGACCCACAATTTAAAATGCAAAACCTCCTCTTTCATGTCCTGAAAAACTATATGCAATATAACGTTGGCTTATGCAGGGGTAGGTTTGGCCATGGTGTAGGTAGCGCTCGAATATATTTATATGCATGTGCGCTGTAGTGCGGTATTCAAAAAGCAAAAAGAAGTTTTTTTTTTCGATATAGAAATAGAAAATAAACAGATATAGCCTGCCTTGTCGTTATGTATGGATTTTCTCTTTTTTAGCTTAAGCGAGCAAGCAAGCATACCATCAAGAAATAGAAAAAGCGGGGAATCTATTTATTTTTTAAAAAATGGGTCCTAATCCCCAAAATAAAATGACGTATGAATGCATGCATATATGTACATATATATATTGCATAATGGAAATAAAGCAGAAATAATATATAAGGCCAAAATGAAAAGATTTTGAAAACAAGGCCCCGCCTGCTTGTTGTGCCGCCTCGAAATAAAAAGAAATTACATATATATATATATATATATATATATATATATATATATATATATATATATATATATATATATATATATATATTGATTTTTTTTTGAAAAATACTAATATTTCAAGTATATCCGCAATATTTGAAATGAAACTCGTTGCAAGATGGAGGATCATATCCACAAATATAGACACGGATGTTAAAGGAACGCAATATTAGACTGTTTAAATTAATATAACAAGCATACTTTAGCCGAAACAAAAGAAAAAAAGTTTTGGTTAATGAGTCTAGCCTCCATTTTTATTCATTAAAATAAAAACGATCTCCTGCCAGAGTCGCCACTGCGGTTCCTCTGAATGCGTGCCTCCGCCCGCGCCTCGATAGGTGGCGCCGCGGCGATGCGGTGACATCCATCGCTCCACCTCCCTTGTTTAGGGAGATCGAAATCAAAAGTGCGGGAGGAGTGTCGTCAATAGCGCGTTGGAATGCGCCTTGGTTGCCTTTAGTGGATTTTGATCCAATATGGGAGCTTTGGATTTTCTATGTCAAGTTATCCCTTTTTAGGGGATACCAGATATAGGAAAACATCACCTTTCCATTCCCATCCTCCCTTGTTTAGGGAGAACGTGAAAGTGCAAAGAAAGATGTTGCGGCGCCCCCACTTATGGATTTTATGAAAATAGCCTTATGGCCTATTTTGGATCACTATGAGTGTTTTGGGTTTTCTACGCCAAGTTATCCCTTGTTTAGGGATACCAGACATAGGAATACATCACCTTTCCATTCCCATTCTCCCTTGTTTAGGGAGAAGCGTGAAAGTGCAAAGAAAGATGTTGCGAGGCCCCACGGATCCAAAATGTTTTAGAGTCGCCATCTTTATTTTAAGGCAAAAATAAAGCAAACCGTAAAAAGAAAACCGAGAGATGAAGAAAACGAGTTCGAGGCTAAGTTACGAGTTGGGAAGGTGCTAGGCACCCAACTCGCCCTTTCGGTCTCAAAACGGTTTTTGGCTAAAGTATGTTTTTTGTTATATTTATTAAAAGATAAATAAAGCATTAATCGCCTACAAATACATCCGTTACATCTATATTATTTACGACTTGAAACATACTCTTTTGCAAACAATTACAAATATACTTGGAAATATTTGGCCATAGTAACGGCTACATTTAGTATTATTTCCTAAATAAATCAAAGATAATCGCTATATATTGATATTGAACCGACCGAAATAATACATTTACAAATAAAGACTTTATTGAATACATAAAGTAAATAATTACAAATCTATCTAAAAACATTTTGCCATAATAACGGCTACATTTAGTACTATTTCCTAATTAAATCGGCAAAGATAACCGCTATATGACTACATTGGGCCGGACTGGAAATAATACTATTACATGGAAATGAAAGACTCTAAAAATAAAAACTTACAGACGTCATAGGGGTGTGCTCGCCTCGTCCCTGGGAGAGAGAGTCTTTTTTTTTCTCGTCCGTTGAAGTTGTGTGTTGTTGTGTGTTGTGTGAATTTGGGCAAGTGGGCCTCGAAAGTTACTTTTGGCCTCGGATCGTGGCAGGTAATCGTTGTTTTCGTTTCGGTTGTTTGTTTGATCGAGGTAGGCTTGAAATCGCAGTAATCCGCTACTACGGGTGATTTGGTTTTAAATCGCGAGCAACCGCTTCTATCCACGATTTTGGACCGGGAAAGGGATGGATACCTAGTCGGGGCTAAGGTACACTTCTACCTGTTGGATTTGTGTTTGGCGGAGGTTTGGCAGGGTTTCGAGGCTTTGGAGGTGATCTCTCACTATCTCACACCGCTCTCTATTTCTCCAGCGTAACGTTAACGCGGAGAAGCTTTACGCAAAATTTCTGTGTGAAATGAGGAGTCGGGTGCCTCTATTTATAGGAGGATTTAGGGACATCGCTGGCATTTGAAAATTTCTCAAGCGCATCAATCGGTTGTACGCCGCGCTGGATCAGTTGTGTTTTACGGTAAATGTGCGCTGAAGGAAAGCAGTTTGGGCGCTGCTTCATAGAGCTTTGGGCGCTGTGCCCAAATCAGATGGGAGCCACACCCATTTCTCTTTCTGTGCTTCGAACGATTGTACCTTGCGCTGGACGAATTGCATTTTACGGCAGAATTTGTGATGAACAGTGGCTGGGAGAAATTTGGGCTCCAACCCTCATGGTTTTGGGCGCCATGCCCAAATCCATGGGTGGCTGTGCCCAAACTTCAAACTAAGCTCGATCCTTTTTGACACTTTAGTCCCTGCAATTTGTCCTTTTGCGCATCCTGCTTTATCCTTTTGCATTTTTGTCCCTGTAACTTGACATTTGTTAATGTTTTAACAATTCTTGATATTTTATGTCATGTCACATACCTGGGGTACGAAATTGGGGTGTCTACAAATGTGCATTGCGCCGACACAGATCTAGTGCAATATCCATTGCATCACAAAACAAAACGCAATATCCATTGCGCTCACATAAACTTAATGCAATATCCATTGCATTAACACCAAAAACGGATGCAATATCCATTGCATCGCAACGCTGAATGCGATATCCATCGCATTGACACGGAAATATGGATGCAATATCCATTGCATCGCAACGCTGAATGCGATATCCATCGCATTGACCTGGAAGGATGGATGCAATATCCATTGCATCACAACGCTGAATGCGATATCCATCGCATTGACACGGAAAAACAGATGCAATATCCATTGCATCGCAACGCTGAATGCGATATCCATAGCATTGACAAGGAAGGACGGATGCAATATCCATTGCATTGCAACGCTGAATGCGATATCCATCGCATTGACACGGAAAGATAGATGCAATATCCATTGCATCGCAACGCTGAATGCGATATCCATCGCATTGACAAGGAAGGATGGATGCAATATCCATTGCATCGCAACGCTGAATGCGATATCCATCGCATTGACCTGGAAGGATGGATGCAATATCCATTGCATCGCAACGCTGAATGCGATATCCATCGCATTGACACGGAAAGATAGATGTAATATCCATTGCATCGCAACGCTGAATGCGATATCCATCGTATTTCTAAAAGACGGTATGTCGCGATGTATGTGCTGTAAAGGTAGTCTATCAAGTGTTGTGACGCATGAGATGTCTCCTCAGGAACGCTGCCTTCGTCGGAGGACAAGACCTTTCCTTCTGATCCGGGGTTGTATGCCCCTTTAAAGAAAGTTTTCCAACATAGCTATTGATGCACAGAAAAGGGGTAAAATACTTACCTTTTCTTACCTTGGCTTGGCATTTGCGACTTCGCGCCGCCGCCTTTGTTCGTCTTTGTACCTGGAGATTTTTCTTTTGTCGCAGTTCCAGCTTTTGCTGGAATTTCTTTTGCTGCCGCAATTTCCGACCTTAGCTGGAAATTCCTTCCTTGCTATTACATTTTCCGGCTTCAGCTGATTTTTTTTTTTGCTGTTATTTCCGGCCTTGGCTAGAAATTTTTTCTTTTGCTCTGCTGCCGATTTTCTGGCTTTTCTGCCCCATTTGCCGACTGATCTGCTGGGGATATGGACTTCACTTTTTGTAACTTTTGATGATGCTGTGGGGGATCTTTGGGAGGTGATCCTTGGCGAGATGCTGACAGAACATTCATAGGCCGATGCGGCGGAAGACCTGATAAGATGCAGTAGAAAGATGCAAGCAAAGGATGCAAGCATGCGAATGAAATTTTCCCTTTCTCTTTTTTTTTTAAAAAACTTTTGCATGTGTATGTGTACCATCTGTTTCTTAAACATGTTAAGACAGGATAAGGCAAGGTGATGGAAATGTAATATGAGAGCTTGAGATGTGACTTTTAGTTGGCGTTGGAGGGTTATGTGTATGGGAGTTGATGGTGATATTTGAAATGGAGGCGAATGATGTGTTGGGTCAGTTTTTAGTCCTTTGACTAGTGCATCATTAAAAAAAAAGGAATTCAACCGGGACTAGTGAGCCCTACTAATCAATGCCTCGGAGGAACCATTTTTCTTTTCTTTTCTTTTCTTTTTTGTTTTTGTTTTTGTTCGTGCTCTAACTTTTGCCTAGGCCGCCCTTTCGGGTTTTCAACCTAGCGAGCTTTTACCTTATAGGAAGCCAGTCTTTCGATACATGCGAGGATGAGCCGCTTATTCTTGAAGGATCATGGTTTTGTAGCTTTTTCGTTTCTTCAAGCGGAGATGGAAATGACAGCTGCCTCTGGAGATGATGAGCCTTTGTGTATCCAATGAGTTTGGCGAGAGAAGTCCCAGGATGAATTTAATCAACCAAATTTTGTAAGATGGGATGGGCAAGTTTCTGAAGAGATTAACTGGAGACAGCCCAAGAAAAACTCGATTGAAAAGGACTTTTGTGGGAGACATGAATGAGTATGCTCACAGAAAGTGGATGACTCTAATGGACAAAAAGAAGAGTCATGATCCAGAGTTTATCGCCGAGTATCACAGGTTTTATGGACCCTACTTAACACTTATCTTTTGATAATTTTATGTGTCTTTAGCAAGGAGTTCTGTCCTGGACCCAGATCACGTTGCATCTGATTGAAACAGAGCTATAGGTGGCAACTAGGTTAGGGTATAGTGTTTAAGTATTTGGGATAGATTTTCTTCAGGGTTGAGGATTTGATTGGCCTCCTGCTCAAAGGTATTTTGGGCTGTGGACATGGTTATTTTCGAACATTGGCTAGCATTTTAGGCTGTGGATTTTGGATGAGAATTTGGCTTCTAGGCCTGGTTGTAGGTATGGTTGGGAGATTGGCTTTTGGCTTTGGTTGTGGGTTATGGGGTGGTCCAAGAGTGATTGATCTTTTTCCTTCTCCCCTTTTTTTTTGTGAGCGAGAGATTTTGAGGAAGTTGCTCAGGAGATGTTTTTTTTTCTTTTTCTCTTTTTTTTTTTGCGAGAGAAATTTTGAGGAAATCTCTTAAGAGAGACTTTTTTTTTTTGACCTCTCGGAGCAATTTTAGAGGGTGCTTGAAGAGATATCCGCCTTCTCTCTCTTGGGATAAAAAGGGTTGTCACTCTTGGTGGATATATATAAGAGTGGTGCAGCCCCAGTTTTGAGAGGCTGGCTCTTGGAGAGGGTTAGGCTTTGGTATGTAGTCAATTTGTTCAGGTATTTGGAAGAGGTTTGGTATATGGTTGGAAACCCCTAGTGTGCCATTTAATAGCTCGGTCGCAATGAGTCGAAGGTGATTCTGGTCAAGACGACTTGCCTGCTCTGGATTTCATGTGTTCTTAAAAATTTTCGGGTCCATATCTTCTTGATGACTCATCATCAACTCGTGTAGATTTATCATGTTTTTTCATGAGTTGACTCGTCATCTTCATCTTTTTTTTTTACTTTTTTTTTACAGATATTTCGGCGATATGTGGTGCTCAGAGATCAAGAAGAAGACTCGACAAGCTAATATAGGAAAAGCAAGAATTTTATCAGGCTTGAATATACTTTTGGAAGGCTCAGTTTGAAGACTCTGTTGGGCTTTCAAAATAACGAAGACCAAATGAGCATACTCTGCAAGGATATGGGCTAAGAAAATACCTCTGAGTTTGAAAGCCCCTAGCCTTGAATTGTTGTGTATGATCCCTGAGTTGCTTGGCTTTTCTGGACTTCTCAGCTTTCCAGACTTTTCTGCCTTCCTGGCTGTCCCAACTTTTCTAACCTTCTTACTTTTCTGCCTTCCTATCGATTCTTCTTCTCATTTTTTTTCCTTTTTTTCTCATTTCTTTTTTCCATCATTTTTCTCTTTTTTTCTTTTCTTGTTTTTTTTTGCTTTTTTGTTTTTTGTGGTGGTAGACCTTTATATCTCAAAGTAGAACTTGCTAGATTTTTTTTTTGAATCACGAATGACTGATGCACTTTTTCAACTGATGCAATTTTTCAACCTTTCTCTCTTTTTTTTTTCGAAGACTCCTTTTTTTTTTAGAGAGAACGAAATCTCCCTTTTTTTCTCTGTTTTCTTTGTTTTTTTATTTTAAATAATCATTTTTATGAGATGTAATGATTACGTACCTCCGGACAGTCCTCTCAAGAGAGTAAATGACAGTAGTCAACTTTTTAGCCCCTGCAAAATTGTTAGTGGTACCAGAAAACAACAAGGGTTCCAAAATTGACACTGTGTTGAAAATAGTTGTTTCCTGGAGATTTTATTTGACAAAAGAACGTTCAAAGGTGCAAAGAGTCTTTGGAGGTGTATATACAAGGGTATTCTAGGGTATTTTCTACTTTTTACTAGAGACAATCATGGGTGTGACTTTTCAATGATTTGGCCATCAATAAGATCTTGGATGGCACTTTTGAGCTTATAACACTTATCAGTGGGATGGCCACTGCTACAATGATACTCGCAATACTGAGAGTGGTCCCATGTGTCTGATAGCTTTGGTGGAGGTCGGTAGTTTTCCATCGGTTTCAAAACCCCTTGTGCCATTAAGCCTTGGAAAATCAGAGACATTGGGGCATTCAGTTCATCGTAATGCCTTCTTTTTGCTCGGTATGGTCCTATGAGGTTCTTGTTGGCATTACTGCTTCCTTCAACAGAGTTGGCCGATTCATATGAGCATGGCACACTACTATATTTACCAGGTGGAATTCTTTCAACCACATTGACTTCTTCCGAAGACTCTTCGTCTGATTCAGAGTCACATAGTGAAATTGGGGGTGTATGTGTATCAATCTCTAGGGATCCCATACGTATTTCTTCGTCAATACGGACCCCTATTTCTACTATTTCTTTAAAATTTCTATAAGGGAGATACCGCATACGTTCTAGGTAAATTGGCTGGAGGTTTTTGATGAACATCGCATGATTCGGATCAGTGCGTCCAAAGTCAGGCGACTTTATCCTTCCATCCGGCTGCAAATTCTCGAATGTTTCATTTTCTTTTGGGTGCATGCCTCAAGTTCCCTTTTATTTTCAGTGGTGGTATTGTCTTTGTACCTTTCTAGGAACCCTTCAGCTATTTGGTCCCAAGTGCCCATGGTGCTATCATCTGCTAGCATTAACCATTGCTTAGCAGCCCCTATTAAGGTGAGGTGAAAATTGGAGGCCATGGCTTCGAAACTAGCCCCTCTTGATTGCATGCCAGTAGAGTAAGATTTTAGGTGGGAGATAGGGCATCCAGTCCCGTCGAATTTTTCTATGTCGGGCATTTTGAAATTTGGGGGTAGTATGGCTGAAGGTTTTAGCGTTAATGCCTTCATAGAAAATTTTTCTTTGTCCAGGGCTTCGAGCATCATACTTTTCAAGTTCTCCATGTCTTCCTCCATTTTGGTGGGAGGGGAGTTAGATTTTGGTATATCTTTGGTAGGACTAGGAAAGGTTGGATTAGTTTAGTGGTATTTTATAAGGATTTTGAGGAGGCGTTTGGTAAGGGTTCGGTAAGGATTTTGATTTCGGGTAGGATTCGGGTCTTGGACGGGATAGGGATTTTGGGTTGGATTTTGGGGATTTTGGCGGGGGTTGGATTGGGTTTATGGATTTTTTTGGGTTGGATAAGGATTTTGGGTTGGACATGGATTTTAGGTTGGATATCGATTCACCTCGATTCAAATTGATCGCCTCGATCTGACAGACTACTTTCCGTCAGATCAACCGGCCAAGATATTTCTCTCGCCTTTCCAAATTCGGGCCAGTTTATGAGAGGAAAATGGGGTTTTGGAGGTATCGAATCGGGGAGGCCGGGCTTGGAGTACGTGATCGATGTTTTATTTTATCTATTTCCTTGCAAGTGTACAAGACTATTATAGAATAGACTCGGAAGCAAGGGTCGAACCCACGAGACAAGTGATCACGAACAAGGCGGTTATAGATAGCAAATTATTAACCTAAGGGGGTTTTTATGTTTAATTCTACTCTAAATTACTAGTTATAGATGTTAACTAATTAGACAGTAATAACAATTATGAAGATCTTATGGTGAGTGGAAATCTAGGATTCTGGGTTTCACTTATATCTCCTTTATGTTTAATTCATAATAATGTCATTCAATGTCTTGGGTTCGTTCACTAAAAATAGATATGGTCTGTTGAACAATTGGTTCAGCCTCCATCCCCGCAAAATTCACCCATTCCATATCCTAAGCACAGAACCGTAATCTAGTCTGTCACCTAGATTTATGATCTATCTGTCACCTAGATCATGTAAGAACCTGGTCCTAACTTATCACTCTCGTGCTTCGATAGGTCCAATTTATTGTGTTGGTGAGCCGATTAATGTACGACATATGCACTTGGTCATGCAGGTATCCGCACCTCTAAGCCTTTATTATTTGCGATTACATTCATTTGTTCAAAGAGAAATAATAGAGGGGTTGATAAACAACACAATCAACAAGCATTGAATAGACATATATTAACAAATCAAGACATAAATTCGATACAAGTTACCTCCCACCTCCTAGATTAGGGATGATTTAGTTCATCATAGACGATGAACAGCACATGAAGATGATGGAAGACATGATTTGATCTTCAATACTTGAAATTACAAAACCTAATTATGTTATACAATCTAAAACTACCTAAAATCTATGTAAAGAGAGCTTCCAGCCGTCCTCCTCCTTATGCTTAGGCTCGGCATCTGACTTCTATATATACTTGGGAGTTGTGATTGAATCGAATGACTGTGTGAAAACCCGAATTTCAAGAGCATTACGCCTACCTTGCGGTGTCTTTGGATACCTTGCGTCCGCAAGGTCTCCATGTGTGCTTCTTGGCTCTTCGATTGCTTCGGGGACCGATACTGCCTACCTTGCGGTCGCAAGGTCTGAGGCACCTTGCGTCCGCAAGGTGTCCAGAATGACAGATTCAATTTTTCTTCAATTCTTCTTTCTTTGTAATTTGCACTTAAAACCCTGGAGTTTCGCGTATTTTCACGAACAATCCTGAAACTTACAAAACTCACCAAAAACATATATTAGTACTAAAAAGACTCATGAAATAGCCTAATTCAAGTCACAGAAGCATATAAAATCGACGTATAAAATACATCGATCATACAGCGTGCCTTTTTATTAGCATATTTTATTATTATATTAATTTTTTTTGTTCCCTACAATTGACCGGATAAGCACCTGCTTTATTTTGACAGGACTTTTCTGGAAGTGGATTCTTTCTCCGAGCATAGGACCAACGTGATTCCACCACCTTTTCGACTCCCCGAGATTTGGTGGTCCCAGCGAAGGGCCTATACTTTTTCCGAGGATGCACCATCCGAAATGGTCTAGGTCGAGCATTTGAGAATTATGAGCCAGCCCCTGTTTGTTATTTACATTTATGTATTTTGTTTTGTGCGCACTTATATATATATATATATATATATATATATATATATATATATATATATATATATATATATTTGAACTTGCGCATATATGTATAAATGTACAGAATAAAATGAAAAGTAAAATAAACTGAAAGAAATAATAATATAGAGCCGGAAATAAAAAAAAACCCCCGGCTCTTTTGTTGTGCTGCCCGGAATTTTATTTGTAACATATATAATATATATTTTTTTTGAATTTTCGAAAAAAAATTTTTTTTGAATTTTTTTAAATATTCTTAAACACACCTGTAACAGTTATCGGAACGAAACTGCTGCAACATGGAGGATCATATCCACAAATATAGACACGGATGTATAGGAACACTATATTCAAATGCGTAAATTAATATAACAAGCATACTGCAGCCAGAAACAAATAAAAACAAAAAAGTTTTATTTTACGAGTCTAGCCCTCCATTTTATTTAAAATAAAACAACTCCCCAACAGAGTCGCCACTGTGAGGTTCCCGGGACGTGCCCGCGCGCCCTTGGATAGGGTTGCGCGTACATGCGGATGCGGTGACACCACTGCTCACGTTTCACCTTCCCTTGTTTAGGGGAAGACGAAATCAAAAGTGCGAGAGGAGTGTTGTCTATGTTAGCATGTTCGAATGTGCCTCGGTTGCCTTTAGTGGATTTTGTATCCAATATGGGAACTTATGGTTTCCCGCATCAAGTTATCCCTTTTTTAGGGGATACCAGGATATGGGAATACATCACCCTTCCATTCTCATTCTCTATTTTTTATGGGAGAACGAAAAAGTGCAAAGAAGGAGTGTTGCGAGGCCCCACTGGATCTAAAAGTTTTAGAGTTTCCATCTTTATTTTAAGGCAAATAAAGTAAAACCAAAGAAAAGAAAAATAAACCAGAGAAAAAAAAAACGGGTTCGGAGGCTAAGTTACGAGTTTGGAAGGTGCTAGGCACCCAACTCGCCCTTTCGGTCTCAAAAGTGGTTTTTGGCTGAAGTATGCTTATTGTCATATTTATTTAGCAAATAAATAAAGTATTAAAAGACAGGAAATTAAAACAGATACATCCATGGTTACATTATTACTGGACTCGACCATTTCCTTACAATAATTACATATTTAAGAATATTTGGCCATTATAACGGCTCTTTTACATAATATTTCCTATTCTAATCCGGGCAGCACAACGGCTTATATTGGCTACATTGTGCCGGATTTAAATAACAACTTTAAAAATAATAAAAAGACGGGAAAGTAAATAAATAAAATAAATAACACCCTTAAAGGATTTACCTTTTAGAACAGTGGTGTGCTCGCTCTGTCCTTCAGGGAGAGGGAGTCTTGTAACACCCCGCTCCTTCGTTAGCTCGGTTTGCGTGCTATACCTGCACTTATTCCTTTGTCGACTGTATGATTGGTTTGCGAGAGGGTCTATATATGTATGAGAGACCATGTTAAGACCAAAACACTATTAAGAGATGCCATATAGTTGTTGACTTGCTAAAGTCACAAGTCGTGACTCGACGATAGTCGGAATGCGACGTGATTGAGAGTTTGCTTGCGTTTTGTTTTCGTGACCTCGGTTTGGTCCTAGACCTCTATATGATGGTTTATTAACATGTTTAGATGTATTAGACTTCAAGTTGGAGGTGTTCCTCAAGTCTATCGATGATTTGGAAGCTTTGGAGATAGTGCTCGTCTCTATCGCGTAGTTCGGGAATCGAGTCGCGTAATCGTCTCTCCTTTGGGACTCTTATTTCCCTAGTTGTTTTTCAACTTTCTAGAAGTATTTAAGCTTCTTCATTAGCCCTTAGACTTGCCTTAAAAGTCTCCTTTCATTGCTCGTTCGATTGCGAGTTCATTCGTCGTTCCGGTTGCACGTTGTTGCACCTCTTCCCGGTTTCGCTCCGAGTTGTTTCGGGAGTTGTTCGGGTGTGTTTCCGACTTGTTTTGAGTTGGGTTAGACCTTAGAATGGTTGCCCATAAGTTTGGGACCATTTAGGACATGTTTAGACCAAGTTCAAGGGCTAAACGAGGCGCTGCATCGAATTTTGATCACTAGCCCGCCTCAAGAGCCGAGAGCATTGCAAAATGACCTTGATCCGAGATAGCCCAGAGTCCAGCGCGCCCGCCTGGAGAGATGTGAGGCGCCCGCCTCAACATCAGGTTGCACATACGGAAATTTTCCCCTGTTTTGATGTTGTACGACTTTTACACCCAAACCCCTATCCAAACCTTTTCTAAACCTCACTTAAACCTCCCTAACCCTCCTTACTTATACCCTAACATCTCTAACAAGTTTTAAGTGTGATTAAGTGAGTGCATTAGTTGGATTATTAAGCCCAAATCAGATTTTTAAGACACCACATTGTGGTGACACTTGTCCCACTCGATTTCACCAAATATAAGCCACAATCCGATTGTTTGACCCTCATTTCTCTCCTCCCTTCTCCAAAAACAGGATTAGCTTCCTCCATGGTTCCTCCTTGAGTTCTTGAAGCTTTCTTCTTGGTTTCCATAGCTCCCTTCCTCCATTGTTGAAGCCAAGCCATAGAAGAGTAGAGCTTGAAGAGTAGAACATTTTCAACCGATCAATCTTTCCATTTGCTTTCTTGGGTGTAGTATACAAGTAAGTTACTTCTTCTCTCTTTGATTTTGTACTCATTGATCCTAAGGAAAACAAACTCTATGCTATTTGAGGTCAATGAGTACACATACTTGCTTTGTGTGATTTTAACTTGTGATTTGAGCATGTGAACTTGTTAAAAGCATAGGTAGGATGACTTCCATGATTGTTGAAGTATATTGTTACTCTTCATCTTGTATTTCTAGGATTGTGAGCATGCTAGAAATCATGTTTACATCTCATTTGGGTTTATTATGAAAGTATACATAAGTTTGGGAATTTTGGATGTGTGATCTCACTAGGTAATATGAGTATGACCATTTAATGGAGATTATGTGATTTATAAAATGGGTATATGATTTATGTTGAGTTTTATGAATTTTAGGGCTTGAGAATCAAGCCCGAATTATTGGAGGAATTGTTGTTAATTAAAGTGGGTATTAATGTGTAGGATGATTTGAATGATGTTGTGTGTTGGGAGAAATGGGTTATCCCTTTGTTAAGGTTTTTATGAATTTTGGGGCTTGGGAATCAAGCCCGAATGAATTTTAGTGTTTTGATATATAATTGAATGGAGTGTTAATTTGGGGATTTATGATATATATAATAATGAGGTGTAGTCTAAGACTCAACGGATTCGTTGTAAGGTCAATAATATAATAATGAGTTTTGGGTTGAAACCCTACGATGTTCGGGTCTTGCTTAGTTATGTTTGTGCGAACCCGAGTATCTCATTCGATGCCCAATTGAGACACTCATGTTATAGAGACCTATTGGGAGTGTGTTTAGAGCGTGCTCGTTAGAGCACAGAGCATTAGAGACCAACCTATGATCTCGTATGCCCTTAAGAAATGATTATTTGAACGAGTTCTCTTTTAGGGAATTCGGTCGCGTGCACATGAAAGCACTTACGAGGTTTTTACTACGAGTTAGTTTTGGTACCCTCGAGATTGGTTTGAGAAGTCGATTATTTATGACAATTGGGACTATGGTTGAGTCCGGTGTGCTTTTAAGTGAAACCAAATGCTAAGCCTTGTTTGTGGTTGTTCTTAGACTAAATAATAGTCTTTGATTTAATCTTGAGTAGAGGACTATAGTAGACCTCACGTTGTGATTTATTGAGCTATAAGCTATTCTTGAATTGGTGATGACTTGAGGATTATGAATACCTCAATATGTGGTTCTTGAACTAAACTTACAAGTTAGTTGAACATGTTAAGTGTGTACAATTATGTGCATTGTTTATTGGGTTTTGTAGAGCATTATGACCTACTTGATTTGGTGAGTCCTCTTGTGAAGGACTTGGTCCTTATTGGTTTATCCAAGTAAATATCTACTTGAGCATCTTGATTTGAGTCCAGCTGGCGTCTTGGTCGTTTTGTCGGCAATGGGACGATTCATAGCCTTTGGAAACATTCGCTATGAATCGCCGCATTGGTACCCTTTCTCCTCACTATATGGCCAATAGTGGGATGTGGTCTCGTATTAGCGCCCCCTAGCCTGATATCGAGCTCCCATTTCTCATCCCAAGGTTGGATGAATGTAACGAGGTACTCATTAAGAAAACTGATGAGTTGTGATCATTTGAGGATTGAAACCCAGATTATGATCATTTGAGGGTTGGACCCGTGGTTTGAATATTGAGGGCTAGGCCCAGATCTTGGTTTTACGTGCTTATGTATAAGCACTTATATGAAAGATAACGTGCTATGTGGTTTATGAAGTTTATGTTACATGATGACTTAATACAAGTTTATTATTGGTATGCTATTAAGATACCATGATTTTATACATGCTTGTGCATTATGCCATGCCACGCCATGCTATGCCATACATTTGCATTTAGTAACTTACTGGGTCATTATGACTCACTCCGTGTGTTTGTTTTCCTTAGTTTTTGCAGTAAGCTCGTTAGTGCGCGTTGCGCCGGTGCTTGTTGGTTAGCGTGTGGTCTTCCGGGCAATAGCTTGGAGTTATTATTATTATTATTATTATTATTATTATTATTATTATTATTATTATTATTGTATTTATTATCTTGTGAGACACGGATGTAAAGTTATGTAAACTTTACTTGGGTAGTTATGTTAGTATTTTATTGTCGTTTATTTTGGGAGCCGACTTGTTGGGTCGAGCTATTGTATTTAATTAGAAGTTATTCTGTTGTCTTTCCGAGCAAGGTTTTAGCTCGCAAGTTCTAGTATTATGTTATTGTTATTTCTGTCTCCGACAACTTTAGTCGAGAGACATTGGTTTAGTTGTTAGTATTTAATCTCTTATTCCTTTAGTTGATTTGTTACTCCGGCATGTTGTAGCCGTTGAGTGGTTGTTTATCAGGTTGGTATTTTGTTGATTCGCCGGCCTTAGGTTTGCCGATGGTTTGTTGTCCGTGCGCAATGTTGCGTCACGCGAGTCGTAGATTTGTCGAGAGATAGTTATCTCTCACCTTTGCCTTTGTTTAGGATTAAAGGCTTGGGTTCCATTTATGATTTGCTTCCGCAGATTTTAGTTTTTAGTTGTTCCGTATTGCCGTTATGGCTTTACCTTCCTATTAGAGTTCGATGGCTCATCTTTTGACTCGTACCATTATGCTTAGCAGGTGCTTGTCCGTCTTTTAGTCTGTCTTGACGGCACGACCTTGGGATTTCGCATTGGAGTCCGGGTCGGGCTGTTACAAGTCTTTTTTGTTGTTTGTTGTGTGGTTGTTGTTTTGATTTGGGTAGAGTGACTGCTTATTTTTGAGACTTTGGTCTTGTCAACTCGGGCAGAGTGACAGCTTATTTTGGTAGGTTATGGCCTTTTTGGTCGGGCGGAACCACGGCTTAGTTTTTTTTGGCCGGCGAGTAACGGCTTACTTTGGGATTTTTGGACCGGGGAAGTGAGGTGGATACCTAACAACTAGGCTATGGATCACTTATAACCTATAGATATTTATTTTGGCGGAGTTTAGACGGGGTTTGGAGACTTTAGGGGCTTCCACTCACCTATCTCGCACCTCTCGTACTAATATTATCGAAGGAAACACGCAGAGAGTTTCGTTGCGATTCTTGATCGCGGAAAAATGAGCAGCTAAAATGAGGAGGCCGGGGTCTCTATTTATACTGAGAACCAGGGACTCGGCTGGAATTTTTGGATTTCTTCAGCCTGCATCGATGAGTTGTACCATGAGCTTCAAGCCTTGTACCATTTCCTTTCTGAGAGAGAGCTACAGGAGTACTCATGGTGCGGCACCAAGGGGCCTTGGTGCGGCACCATGAATACTATTCAAGTTTGTTTTTGTGCACTTTCACCCCCTGCAGTTCATTGTTTCGCGCATCATGCTTTTCCTTTCGCATTTTTAACTCCTGTAACTTGACATTTGTTAAGTTTTGACAGTTCTTGATATTTTATGTCAGTCACATACCAGGGGTACGAAATTGGGGTGTCTACACCATATCGGACTGCTCATCTGTTGCCATACTGCTCGGATCTGTACTCTCTGTACTGATTCTGCCCTTGTCTGATCTAATACTGATACCTTCTGTTCTGATTTATGCACTACTTTCCCGTATCAATCGGCCAGTACTATCTCTGCCTTTCCAAGTTCGGGCCAGGTTTCTGAGGAAAATGGGTTATGGAGGTATCAAGAGGTTGGCTGAAGGCTTTCTGGGCTTGGAGTACAACGTGCCTTTATTAGTGTATTTTATTATTGTTTGTTTTTGTTCCCTACAATTGACCGGATAAGCACCTGCTTTATTTTGACGGTTTCAGGACTTTTCCTGGAACAGTGGATTCTTTCTCCAGAGTATAGGACCAACGTATTCCACCTGCCTTTCGACTCCCCAGGACTGGACTGTTCCCAGGCGAAGGGCCTATACTCTTTCCAGGATCCACCATTCGAAATGGTCTAGGTCGAGCATCAGAGAATAATAAATCAGCCCCTGCTTATTTATTTATTTATTTATTTATTTTGTTGCGCAGTTATTTTCATCATCATTTTTTTTACTTGCGCATTTTTTTTTTGTATTATTTTTTTTTGACAGAGGGACAGGGGCTGACTCATAATTCAGAGATGCAAAAACCAGTCGGTCTATGAAGTGTCCTGAGAATCTATATGCATTCTAACGTTGGCTCATGCAGGGGGTAGGCTGGCCATGGTGTAGGGTAACAGTTCGGAATATAGCTATATGCATGTGCGTGTGTGTGGTATCTAAAAAGCAGTAAAATCTTTATTTATTTACAGATATATAAACAGAAAAAATAAACATATATGGCCTATCTTGCTGTTATGTGTGGATTTTCTCGGCTTTTTAATTTGAGCGCAAGCAAGCAAGCACACCATATTTAAGAAATAGAAAGAAAAGTGGAGAAACTATCTATCCCTATTAATTACAAATTTGGTCATATGCTCCCAAAATAAAATGACAGAATGAATGCAAATATGTACAAATGTACAGAATAATAAAAAAGGAAAAAAGAACATAAAGAAATAATAGTACAGAGCCGAGAATAAAACAATATTTAAAATAAAGCCCCGACCCTTTTATTGTGTTGCCCGGAATTTTATTGCAACATAATATATATATATATATATATATATATATATATATATATATATATATATATATATATATATATATTTGACTTTTTGCTTTTTTTTAAATTTTTTTTGATTTTTTTTTATATTTTTAAACGCACATGTAACAGTTATCGGAACGAAACTGCTGCAAGATGGAGGATCATATCCACAAATATAGACACGGATGTATAGGAACGCAATATTCAAATGCATAAATTAATATAACAAGCATACTTTAGCCAGAAACAAAGAAAAAAAAAGTTTTTGTTTAATGAGTCTAGCCCTCCATTTTATTTAAAATAAAACAACTCCCCAGCAGAGTCGCCAGTCGCCCGTGAGGTTCGGTCGCGCCCGCGTGCCTTGGATAGGGGTGCGCGTACGTGCGGATGCGGGACACCACTGCTCTCGCTCCACCCTCCCTTGTTTAGGGGAGGACGAAATCAAAAGTGCGAGAGGAGTGTTGTCTATGTTAGCACGTTGGAATGTGCCTCGGTTGCCTTTAGTGGATTTTACTATAAAAATAGCCTTATGGCTCGTTTCAGATCACTATGGGAGCTTTGGGTTTCCCGTATCAAGTTATCCCTTGTTTAGGGGATACCAGGATATGGGAATACATCACCCTTCCATTCTCATTCTCCCTTTTTTAGGGGAGAACGGAAAAGTGCAAAGAAGGAGTGTTGCGAGGCCCCACTGGATCCAAAAAGTTTAGAGTCGCCATCTTTATTTTAAGGCAAAAATAAAGAAAAACCAGAAAATGAAAACCAGAGATAAAAAGCGGGTTCGGAGGCTAAGTTACGAGTTGGGAAGGTGATAGGCACCCAACTCGCCCTTTCGGTCTCAAAATAGTTTTTGGCTAAAGTATGCTTATTGTTATATTTATTTAGCAGATAAATAAAGCATTAAATGACAGAAAAATAAAACAAATACATCCGTGGCTACATTATTTACGGACTTGTAGCCATTTCCTTACAATAATTACAAATGTATTTAAAAATATTTGGTCATTATAACGGCTCTTTTACATACTATTTCCTAATCTAATCCGGGCAGCACAACAGCTTATAAAGACTACATTGTGCCGGATTTTAAATTCAACTTTAAATAATAAATGAACTGAAAAGTAAATAAATAAATAAAAACGCCCTTAAAGGCTATTACCTTTTAGAGCGGGGAGTGCTCGCTCTGTCTTTCTCGGGAGAGGGAGACTTTTATTGCTTGTTGCTGAAGTGGTTTGGGCAGAGTGACGGCTTATATATGGTAGTTTTGGCTTGTTTACTCAGGCATAGTGACAGCTTATTTTGGTTGGGTTTGACCTTTTTGGTTGGGCGGAATAACGGCTTAGTTTTTTGGTTTTTCAGCTCATTACTCGGGCAGAGTAACGGCTTACTTTGGGATTTTTGGGCCGGGAAAGTGAGGTGGATACCTAACAACTAGGCTAGGGATCACTTATAACCGGTGGATATTTATTTTGACGGAGTTTGGACGGGGTTTGGAGACTTTTAGGGGCTTCCACTCACCTATCTCACACCTCTCGTACTAATATTTTGACAGAATAACGGAGAGAGTTTCGTTGCGATTTTTATCGCGAACACTGAGAAACTGAAATGAGGAGCCGGGGTCTCCTATTTATAGTTGAAGAGCAGGGAGTCATCGGGCATTTTGGAGTTTCCTTCAGCCGCTTCATTGAGTTGTACCGCGGGCTTCAAGACTTGTACCTTCCGTTTACTGAGAGAGAGCTACAGTGAATCTCCTGGTGCGGCCAAGGAGCTCCTTGGTGCGGCACCAACAGCATCATGTGGTGGCACCAAGGCCCTTGGTGCGGCACCCATGCAACTATTCAAGTTTGTTTTTCACACTTTCACCCCTCGCAGTTCACTGTTTCGCGCATCTTGCTTTGCCTTTCGCATTTTTAACTCATGTAACTTGACATTTGTTAATTTTAAACAGTTCTTGATATCACATGCCAGAGTTACATATCAGGGGTACGAAATTGGGGTGTCTACAAAATGTTGCATTCATATCTTCAGATTTGTATTCCTATACAAATGATGTCGATTGTGAAATATTCAATCATCATAGGAAGTCGAGTGCTCTGCACTCAGTTGTTCAGATATTCTTTATCTGAACAACCTTGAAAATTGTCTTCTCATATCTGTTTCTCGTTGTCATCTTCTCTTGCTCTCTTTACTTAAAAAAATTGTCTATGAATAATTAAGTAAAAATTAAGGCTTGGAATGACGAGGACATAAATTTTACATAGAGAGTCTAGGTTGATGTATTCTGTAATTTATCCTTGAATAAATTTAGAAGTTCTTTCAAATGATTTATCTTTCTTTATTCAGCCTTTACTTCTCTATGAACTTTTATAAATTGATTAATCTTTTGAAAAGCTAATCTCTCATGACTTCCTAAATCTGCATTTGGGAGAAGGGTTAAATGTGCTGTTGTTAAGGGTGTGCACGGGCCCTAAGCCCGCGGGCATTAGCAATGCCCAGTATGGGCCCATCAAGTAGCAGACATTAGATTTAAAAGCCCAGTACTATTGATCAGCTCACGGGCATTAGTGGACGGGCAGGGGCAGGCACGGGCTTCAGCCCATTTGTTTATGTTTTTAAATAATTTTACTGTTTCTGATTCAAACTTTGGGTCTCAACCTTCAGCCCATCAAATCATTGCCATGAACTAAGTTAAAATATAAGCGATCGAAAAAGATGAAGAAGACGGTGGATGTGTGAGGTGAGATTCTTGAGAACGACTTGAGAGTCAGAACGTCGTTGGGTCGTCGGCGGCTGTTTTCCAAGAAGATGAAGAAGACAAATTGCCACACCTTACTAATAATACATTGATACTGATGTACAAATTTAAATTGTAATCTTGCATGAGAATAGAATGTCAATAGATGATTGAGTAATTAATTATTAAAATAATATGGTTTGACTTTTAGGCTTTTATTTTTAGCAACAGACTTATATCGGTTTAGGCGTATTATACAATTACTATATTTATATATTATAATTTATAACTTATAGTCTTATAATATATAAATATAGTAATAGTATAATACACATAAATTAAATATATAGGATTTGGTCAAACACATATAATTACAAAAATTAAAAAAAGTTATCATAAAAGAGGGCCAGGCTGACATAGCATGAAGGCCCAGAGCCGAGACCACGGATCTAAAGCCCAGCACTATGTATAGCCCATGGGCACGGGCTTCATGGGCCGGACACTGACGGGCTTTAACGGGCTTGATGGGCATTGACGGGCCCTGCTCACCCCTAGCTGTTGTTTTGAACATATATTCATGTACGACCACTTAAGACTTCTATCTAAATCTAAGCTTTACTATTTCCGCTGCTTAACCTTTTTTCAAATAGACTTTTGATTTACTTGCAATCCACCAGCAGAGTTCATTACTCTGCTGAGAGCAAGTCTGTTGTTTCTTGTTACCAACAGACATGCTCGTTATCAGTGTTCTAAAACTCCCCGCCTAGGCCTTGCCTAGGCGCTAGACCCCTCTCTACTGCCGCGACTTTCTTAGTCGCCGCCTAATCGACCAAGTCGGTGCCTACTTTGCCGGTCTGCCAAATAGATAGAAGAAAGAAGAAGAAAAAAAGATGAAGATGAAGAGGGTTGTCTCGAGACTCATAATTTAGAATGAGAATGGATTATAGATGATATGTTAGACTGAGTTGTAGGGGCAGTAGGTAGGTGGAGTAATATTTTTTTGTTTTTAGTTCTAAACTTGGCTGGTTTATTGCTTTGAGGTTGTTGAGAATTGGGATTAAAGGTAGGTTTGTATATTTTTGTTCATTTTACAAATATAAACAAGTGTTTGCTAAAATGACAAACATAAAAAAAATTAAAATTGTAGTCAATGTGTTTTATATTTGATATAAATTATCAAAAAAATGATAATTATGTCTTAATTCTAGGCCCCGCCTAGGCCCCGATTACGCCCCGACTAGTCCCCTAGGCGCTAGGTGCTAGTATGCCTCCTAGCGGCCGCCTAACGATTT
Source organism: Codonopsis lanceolata (assembly GCA_013146195.2). Classification (NCBI taxonomy): domain Eukaryota; kingdom Viridiplantae; phylum Streptophyta; class Magnoliopsida; order Asterales; family Campanulaceae; genus Codonopsis; species Codonopsis lanceolata. The sequence continues at coordinate 3,359 of JABEVN020001149.1, read as the reverse complement.
TTAGAACCTTGCTCGTTATATTGGCTGTCCATGCCTTTAAAACCTACACTTTATCAATACAAAAAGAAAAGTTTTAAACTGGCATAATAGGCTATCCCCCCTCTAGCCTATTTGAGCATTATTATGAACCAACACGAACTATTTTGAATCCTTGTGTCAATTTTCTCTATCCCTAAACTCTTTTAATTTCATTACTCTTATTTTACTTACTATTATATCGAATGTGTTTGTGAATGCTCTTAACTGTTTTACGCTAATATTGAATCAATTCAATCACTAATGGTTGCGTGTTGTTATTAATCATCACAATACTTTACACACACAACATAAGATCATAAGTTGTTTTGAGATCACTAATTCAATCTAATTTCACTACACAAAATCTTTGATTTTCAATATTCTAAATTGTTTTGCCAAAACTTAGTTGTTCTTATATCTTGCAAATAGTTTTCTTAATTTGAAGATTCAATCAAACTCAATGATTATTCAAAAGTGTATTTATGCTTCGTATTCTTTATATCAATTGATATCAGAATCTTAATTGTTATTTTAAAAGTACTTAGTTCAATTGGTATCAAAGGTGTTTAGTTCAATTGGTATCAAAGGTGTTTTAATTGATATCGCTAATACGTACAATGTGATAAGAGAATTAGAGACCTCGAACTTTCATTTGGTATCAGAGCATAGTTGTTCTAATAAGTGGAATTAGGAAACCTTAAATTTTAAGAGATATTGTTAATCTATATATATATAAAGTCAAAGTAGTCTAAAAATAGCAAAATCCCTCCAAAATTTGTCTTCCTAAAATAGAAAGTCATTTATATGTAATAAAAGTTGTGGGTCATGTATTGAAAACATAAATTAATTGATTACATGTGTCATAATTAATCAAATACTACCTTAATATAAATACTCTCTTGGAATATGAAAACCAAATACTGCCTTGAAATATGAACAAACTTCTAATGAATTGAAAACAAAGTTAGCAAAATATTTCAACATAATTAAGATCTTAATTTATTGTTCATTTTACATGTTATAAATCGAGACCATAATTTTTTTATAGTATTCTACACGTTAAGAAATTTGTTGTCTTATAGAAGATAAAATATGATGAACTTAAATATCGACTTATGCTAACATATATTATTAAAAAAATTATACTTTCACTTTTATATTAAATCAAGAGTCCCGACAAAAGTGTATTTATTCAAATATTCGAAACAGAAAAAAATAAAATAACAAACCATGATTTAATTTCAATCCAAGCTTGTAGATCAAACAAAAAAACCTTGAATATATATTAACCAACGAACCAAATTCCATCAAATCCAAGCTGGATTTTTTTGTAAAAATATTGTTATTTGTTCGGTTCTTAATGCTCAATCCTCCAAATCTAATTATTATTGTATTTAAAAAATCAACTAATATTTTATTGTAAACTTTTTTTACCAAATAATCATTAAAAGGTTGGATATCACATTGTAGAAGCTAAAATTTGAGTGCAAGTAATTTTGGTGACAAAATAACACAAGAATGGCATTGTCTCCATCAGTAAAAACAAGAATATCACATTAAGATGACAGGAAAACCACAAAACGAAAAAAAAAAACTTGATTACAAAAATATAATTAATATCAAAATAGTACTACTTAACGAATCTAAATCTTCATCACAATTATTGAGACAACTTATTGACATATTTGAAACTAAAGTGCACATCTAATGAAATGGACCAAAATTAAAAGTAATTCATTGATAAATCTATAAAAATATAAAGAAGCATAAATAGAAAAATATTTTTTCATCTTCATCGGACCCGTTGAAAAAATATTTTAAAACCATAAATATCTTAATTTATTGTCCATTTTACATTTTAATAAATCGAAATCAAAATTTTTAATAATATTTTATACGTTAAAAATTTGTGGTCATATAGAAGATAAAATATAATTAACTTAACCAATCGGCTTCAGTCAACGTGTAATCTAAAAAAATTATATTTTTATTTTTATGTAAAACCAAGATAGTCCTTACAAAAGTGTATTTATTAAAATATTAGAAACAGGAAAAAAAAAAGTAACAAACCATTACTTATAATTTCAACCAGAACAAACATGTAGGTCAAGAAAAAGTTAAGGTCAATCATTGGTACTATCATATGTAATAACGATTAACAATAGTTAAGGACAATCATTGCCACATATATGACACTTCCTGAAGTATGATTCAAAGTAGATCATGATTTTTAGGTTCGTAAATCGTTCTGGTTTAAAAATATTGATTGATATGAGATAAATAAGGAAAACTAACAAAATAACACAACAAATGTTGTGTATAATGAATTCAGAGTCTATCATATTACCGATACAATGATGTATTTCTATTTAGATAGTTGCAATCCATTCTTTTAATTTTATTTATTGTCTATGTTTTATTTGAATAAAATTTAATTAAAAAATATATATGTCCGTGCGTTAAACGCACGGGTGTAAGACTAGTTTGTACTAGAGCTTGACTGTTTGTGTTAAACTAAGTGGTGCCTAGGTTATTTTTCAAAGATTGAGGTACGTAATTATAAAAATCATCAAAATTCTTTTATCACATATGTAGGGTAAAGCTGAAAAGCTTTTCGAGATTGAATTCTATAAACAAAACATCTCAAATTAATATAGTGAACTATTTACATAAAACGGATGAAGTATAAGCAAATTAGATTTAAAATATACAATTAATATCACTAGATAAAATTAGAAGAGTAATATGCAGAATCCCCGACAAAGGCCAAGATATAAAAATAAATAAATAAAATCATTATTTAGCCCTACAATAGCATATATATCTTGAAATTTGAAAATGAGTTTAATTACATACAACATATAACCAGTTATTAAGACACGTTCAATCCAACTTCGAACGATCATGTATTTTAAAATCGGTTTGATCTGGAAAACCATTCACTAATCTAGCCGATTTCGGAAGAAAGACATTCTATCCTCCTTGATTTGGACCCACCTGAAATATTTCATCAACTATTATTTGTTAGCTCTTTTAAAAATATAATAGGGAGAGACTACTTTCACTACATGTATTATTGATTCATTACACTCATTAATTACTACTTTAGTTTAGCTTGTGTTAAGTTAATAGTATCTTTTAAATAGTCAATTACTTTAACAATACTACCTCTCTCTTTCAAAAGTATTGTCTTGGTTTGACTTTTTTAAGTCAAGTCATGTGTTTTAAAATGAAAATTTGACATATATTTTTTTAAAATAACAAAAAACAAATGTGTCGTAGTATTTTAAAATGTAATTTGAATTATACATTTTGTGAATTTAGAAACATAAAAAAATATA
>JABEVN020001148.1:0-26109 GCA_013146195.2 Codonopsis lanceolata | reverse complement strand
AAAAAGAATTCATATAGATATATTTAGTACCATATACATGGTTTTAATAGTTTTTTTTTTTGAAAAAGTTGTTTATAATAATATGATTTTCAAACTTGTAATAAATAATTAATTTTTAAATTACAATAATTTGAAAAAACTGAAAAAATAAGGTAAATATTCAAAATTGATCATATAGTCATGTAATTGAAAGTATTAATCAAATGTTACCATGTATAAAGGAGGCACCGATTTTAAAATCTATCAGGTTTTAATTTTTGGTAGGAAAAAAAAAATTTATGTATATATATATATTATATATATATATAGTAAAATATATATATATATATATATATAAAAAATAAAAATATATATATATAGTACCGTATATATATGCTCGGTTTTTAATAGTTTTTTTTTTTTTTTGCAAAAGTTGTTCATAATAAGATGATTTTCTAAACTTGTAATAAATAATTAAAAATTTTAATTAGAATAATTTGAAAATAAATAAATAAGGTATTCAAAATTGAACGTATGAATAGGTAATTGAAATATTAAAATCTATGAGCACGGGTAAAATCTATCTGGAAAAAAACACTTACCATGAAAAATTTAGTGTCCTAATCAAGAGAAACACGCCTAAATCAAATGTGATAAAATCTATAAGCCCTAGGCCAGTTCGAGTGAACTTCTTATGTCCATGTGACTTCTTCCCTTCCTTTATGAAGGATATGCCTTGAGTTGGTGAATTGATGCTATTTGATCATAGCTGCTGAATGCCCAGAGAAAGCCTTTTGTTTATAGGGGAAGCATTACCAAAACCCCCATTCAAGCTTTCGTCTCGAAGGCGCCGAAAGTGGTATTTGGCCTGGTCACAAATACATTATCCGGAACGTTTACTTCTTGAGTTTGCACCTTCTTCTTTTCCTGAAAGGAGATGACATCTTTCAGAAAGTAGTATATAGCTGTACAAATAAGGGCCATTGTGAATTTTGAGTTTATTTCATGGGAATAGGATTGTTTAAGAAATTGAGTCGGCTCTAGCTTGTCCGGCTCATGCTCGGTTCAAGTTGAGCTCGAACATAGGCTATAGGTGTAAACAACTCCAGCTCGAATAAGCTTCGCAATCACAAAATATATACAGTTTATGTATAATTTATTAGATTTATAGCATTGTTTTGATTTAGGTTTGAGTGAAGCTCAAGCTCGGCTCTTTTATAACTTATTTTGTGTGGTAATTGAGTTGAGCTTGAACATTGGCCTTGGTGAAGTAAGTTGAAGCTTGGTTAAAAATGAATGAGTTGAGCTCAGACACTCAAAACTTGGCTTGGCTCGCTTTACACGCCCTACCATGATATTGTATTCGACTTCAAGAAACACTACATGTTGAGAAGTATAAAAGCAAGAAGACCACAATATTTGCCTCTCTTGATTTTTAGTTGAACTTAGTTTGCTTCAGTAATGCAAATAATACTAATCCTCGCTTCTCGCTCTTTCTTCTTTTTCTTTGCCTCAAGATATATTCTTCCATCATTGCAAGAAGAGGTACCTATGACGCAGAACAATCATTTCCAGGTAAGTATCTATGGTTCATCATTGAAAATATAACTGAATGGCAATTAGGGAGAATTGTATGATACAAACGACAATTTATACAAATAAATTAGACCAGTGATATTTGCTTATTTAGGATTCCACTTTTTAGTATAAAAATGAATCATCCAAATAATATTTGCTGAGATGCTTCACATTGATGGGAAACACTCCGATATTATCTCAACATTAATCAAATTATGGAATCTACCTCATCATATAAGAAAACTTTTGTTCTTTCTTCTTCCCACTTCTTGGTCTTCTTGGCTATCAACGAATCTACCAGAGTTGCATAGAAAAATTGATTGCCTCATAACATATGTTTTTCAAGTAGTATATGAAAACTTGAATACTTGATCTCCTCTTTTCACTATTACTTAGTTTCCAGAGTTGACTCCAGTGTTGGAGTTGAGTTGGAATGCCTTAGGTGTTTGCAATCTAAGAGAAGATTAATATATCCGCCATTCTTTTGAGGTAAGAAGATTAATCCCATCAGCCATGCCAACATGAGTACTTCTTGCATTTTTGATAATGTGATAAAATTTATCTTAAATTAATTGTTGACTTTTATCAGTAACTTTTTATTTATATTGTAAACTAATTTATCCTAAATTAAATTAGAAGAGAAAATTAAGAGAGAAAGTGTTAGTTAAATTAACGGAAATCACTATTTAGCTGCTTCAACCGTCCTGAAAAGTGTAGTATTTTTCAAAACTAATTCTAATGGATGTTATTTGATTCTATTAATTAAAATTATTTGTAGTTGATGGCTATCTCATCTTAAAACACACTTAGCATTTTCTCAAACATATAGAAAACATTTATGAGACTGGGAATGTGAAATCTATGGAAGCTTCTAGAGTTTCCATGGGACTATTTGTCATTGCCCCCTTTACCCCAAGAAATTACTGTGCATTGGACTGTATCAAATTATGTACCGTAACTCTTGTACAATGAAGCGACTTTTTGAATTTATGGCTATTTGTGTTTTGTAATCGACAAAGAGATTGAATAAAATCAAAAAGTAGAATTTTGTTTTCTGGAGGCAAGAACAAAAAAGAAATCAGAATAAGAACATCAAATTTATTAAGCAGAAGAAGATCAAAGAAAGAATCCTAGAAACAAAATTACCTGCACAAGCCTTGTTCTTGCCGCTTCAATTGTTGATTCAAATGATTAGGAAGCTCAGGTTTGCATGAAAAAAAGAAGAAGAAATAATTCGTATGGAGAGAAAAGAGAGAGAGAAGAGTACGTAAAAAAAAAGTGAAAAAAGGGTTAACTACTTGATAACTACGAATGTGATAAAATCTACTTGATAACTATAAATGTGATAAAATTTATCATAAATAAACTATACACTAATTTATCCTAAACTAAATTAGAAGATAAAAGAGAGATAGAGAGAGTACGTATAACTACAAATGTGATAAAATCTACTTGATAACTACAAATGTGATGAAATTTATCCTAACCTACTTGATAATGTGATAAAATCTACTTGATAAGTACAAATGTGATAAAATTTATCATAACCTACTTGATAATGTGATAAAATCTACTTGATAATTACAAATGTGATAAAATTTATCATAAACTAACGATAAGTAGTAACTTCTTATTTATATCGTAAACTAATCAATTTTGGTAAAAAAATTTTTTAATAATTCATAGAGAGTGACACGTGGCAGCACCAAATTCCTTTAAAAAATTAAGTATTTAACATAAAGCCGCCACGTGGCAGCAGTGGCTTCTGTTTTAGTTATAGTTAATAGATAGATTATTTATTCATTTTGTTTTAGAGTAAATATTTTCAATCTTCGAATATTTGACCGTTTACATTAAAAATTGATATGTAAATAATAAAAGTTAAAATAAAATACTACACATACTAATGGTGTAGGAGTGTTTTTTTTAAGTATGATTAAGTAATTAAATATTATCCCATGTTGAGTTTTTTAAGATAAAGGTGGAACTTTTTTCGTTAATCAGAGGCCAGTTTATTTGAAAATTTAGCGTTTATGCTCAATTTGTTATAAATAAACAATTTTCAGCTTATTTAATAAATATGCTCATAAGTCGCTTTTCATAAATGCAACAAACAGCCTATCATCAAATTAGTCATAAGTTATTCGGCCAATAGCTTAAACCATCATCTATCAGTCACAAGCTACCAGCTGCGACAAACGAGCCCTGAATCCACCACTAAATATTTTATTTTTTCACAATTAATATACGTTTATTATCAAAAATAAATATACCTTTTAAAAACATAAAAATTTAAAGAAAAACTATACAATGTTCACCAAATAATTTATTAATTTCTTAATTTCCTTTTTTGAATTTTTATGATTAATATTTATTATATATATATCAACCGGTTTAACACATGCAACATCAACTCCTCCATTGGAAGAAGAAACTCATCTCCCATTAGAGATCGATGCTCTTAGGGAGAGTGTCCATCAAATCCGTCTTTGAATTCCCGAGCTTGTTGGGATTGAAAAGTAAAAGCATTAATACGGCCAATGGAGATTGAAGAAGGTATTGAAAATCAAATCGTCCATCATTACGGAAATAAATCTATCTATTTTATAATCTTTCTATCTATCTATTAACTATTATTAAAACATAGCCGCTACGACATATAACAGCTTTTTGTAAAATCTATTAACTATAACTAAAACAGAAGCCGCTGCTGCCACATGGCGGCTTTCTGTTAAGTGCTTAATTTTTTAAAGTAATTTGGTACTGCCACGTGTCACTATCTATGAAATACCGTTTTCAAAAACTTACCGTTTTTGCAATTTTAAAAAAATATTCTAATCTTAATTTTAAAAAATGTGATAAATTTTACAAATGAGATAACTAAATTTTAAAATATTTACTTTTTGATAACTACGTTTTAAAATTTTATCACATTTTTTATAACTACAAATATTTACTTTTTGATAACTACGTTTTAAAAATTTATCACATTTTTAAAAGTAATTTGGTACATTGACATTGACCAATCTATTTATTAACTATAACTAAAACAGAAGCCGCTACTGCCACGTGGTGGCTTTCTGTTAAGTGCTTAATTTTTTTGAAATAATTTAGTACTGCCACATGTCACTATCTATGATAACTAAACTTTAAAATATTTTCAAAAAATATTTTCAGAAAATATTACCAAAAAATATTTTCAAAAAATATTACAATTGTGATAAAAAATTTCTTATCAAATTAGTATTGAGTATTTTTTTTTATCAAATTTGTAGTTATCAAAAAGTAACTACAAATGAAACTTACCATTAGTATAGGGTACTTAACTAAATTTGTGATATAAAAGTAAAAAATTACCGTTAGTATAGGGTACTTAACTAATCTATTAACTATAACTAAAATAGAAGCCGCTGTTGTCATGTGGCGGCTTTTTGTTAAGTGCTTAATTTTTTTAAGTAATTTGGTATTGCCACGTGTCACTATCTATGAATTACCGTTTACAAAAAATTACCGTTTTTGCAATTTTTTAAAAAATATTCTAATCTTAATTTTAAAAAATGTGATAAATTTTACAAATCTGATAACTACAAATGTGATAACTAAATTTTAAAATATTTACTTTTTGATAACTACGTTTTAAAATTTTATCACATTTTTTATAACTACAAATATTTACTTTTTGATAACTACATTTTAAAATTTTATCACATTTTTAAAAGTAATTTGGTACTTTGACATTGACCAATACTAAATCAAAATTGGCATAAAGTAGATTTCACAAAATTTTACTTTTTGATAACTACAAATGTGATAACTAAATTTTAAAATATTTTCAAAAAATATTCTAATCTTACTTTTTGATAACTACAATTATAATAAAAAAATGTTAAGTGCTTAATTTTTTAAAGTAATTTGGTACTGCCACGTGTCGCTGTCTATGAATTACCGTTTTCAAAAAATTACCGTTTTTGCAATTTTAAAAAAATATTATAATCTTAATTTTAAAAAATGTGATAAATTTTACAAATGTGATAACTACAAATGTAATAACTAAATTTTAAAATATTTACTTTTTGATAACTACGTTTTAAAATTTTATCACATTTTTGATAACTACAAATATTTACTTTTTGATAACTACGTTTTAAAATTTTATCACATTTTTAAAAGTAATTTGATACATTGACATTGACCAATCTATTAACTATAACTAAAACAGAAGCCGCTGCTGCCACATGGCGGCTTTCTGTTAAGTGCTTAATTTTTTGAAGTAATTTGGTACTGCCACATGTCACTATCTATGATAACTAAACTTTAAAATATTTTATGAAAAAATATTTTCAAAAAATATTACCAAAAAATATTACAATTGTGATAAAAAAAATTCTTATCAAAATTGCTGTTAGTATTGAGTAATTTTTATCAAATTTGTAGTTATCAAAAAGTAACTACAAATGAAACTTACCATTACTATAGGGTACTTAACTAAATTTGTGATATAAAAGTAAAAAATTACCGTTAGTATAGGGTACTTAACTAAATTTATATGGTACTTTTTGAAATTACCGTTTCTACAAATGTTATCAAGTAAAAGTTTTAAAGAAATTTTGTGCTGCCACGTGTCACCTTTAAAATGGAAAAAAGTTTTTACCTTTTTCAAAATCGATTAGTTTAAAATAAACTAGATTTAGGATTTTGGTTTTTTTTTTCAAATATCGCTTAATTAAACTAGATTTTATCCTATAAAATTTATACAAGTTTAATTTTACTAAAACTCTACTATTTCCATCTCTTTTTATTTTCATAATTTTTAATTTATACAAATTTTCCACGGGATAATTCTATATTAATTGTTCTTCTACTAATATATAATATATAATTATTAGTTACTAATCTATTAATTATCTATTAATTATTACTCCCTCCATTCCTAAATTATCGTCCTCATCTTTTTTCGTCCGTCTCAAAATAATTGTCAAGTTTGAAACTTACCTTTTTAGAACATCACTTTTACCACTTTACCATTACTTTTTCACCCTACTTTAATTATGAGCCACATACACATGGGCTTTAAAGAAAAAACTACACATTAAACCAATATAAATAATCAAGTCAATTGTTTTTTCTTAAACTATGCGCCGGATCAACTAGGACGATTATTTAGGGATGGAGGGAGAATTAAAACAGAAGTTGTTGCTACCACATGGCGAGTTCATGTTGTATGTTTAAAATTTTAAAGGAATTATGTGCTTCCATGTGTCACATTCTATACAAGTTTATAATTTTTTTTCCTACAAAAAATTAAAACCGGTGCCTCCTTTATACATTTTAAAAGATTTTTTTAAACCATTTTTTGCTGCCAAAATCGGTTAATACCAGATATATTTTATAACATTTGATTTAAACGTGTTTCACTTGATTAGAACTCCAAATTTTTATGGTAATTTTTTTTGCGGATATATTTTATTAATTCTCATAGATTTTAATCTTTCAATTACATGACTACATGATCAATTTTGATTATTTACCTTTTTTCAAATTATTCTAATTAAAAAAATTAATTATTTATTACAAGTTTAGAAAATCATCTTATTATAAACAATTTTTGCAAATAAAACAAAAAATATTAAAACCATGCATATGGTACTAAATATATCTATAAAAATTCTTTTTTCCTGTCAAAAATTAAAATATGATAGATTTTAAAACATGTACCTCCTTTATACATGGTAATTTTTTTTTACCATTTTTTATTGCCAAAATCGGTTAATATCAAATAAGTTTTATCACATTTGATTTTAACGTGTTTCACTTGATTAGTAATTCAAATTTTCATGGCAAAAGTTTTTTATTTGGGGATAGATTTTATCACATTTGATTTAAACGTGTGTCAATTGATTAAAACTATTAAAGTCTGATATATTTTAAAACCGGTGCCTCATTTAAAACAATGTGTATGGTACTAAATAAATCTATATAAATTTTTTTTTTCTGCCAAAAATTAAAGTCTAATAGATTGTAAAACCGGTGCCTCCTTTATACATAGTAATAAAACCTTTTTTTAAACCAAGTTTTGTTGTCAAAATCGGTTATTACCAGATAGATTTTATCACATTTGATTTTAATTTGTTTCAATTTATTAGTACTCCAAATTTCCATAGTAAAAGTTTTTTTATTGTCGGGTAGATTTTATCACATTTGATTTAGACTTGTTTCAATTAATTAAAACTCCTCAATTCTCATGGTAATTTTTTTTATTTACTTTTTTTTTCTTACAAAATCGATTTGTATCAGATAGATTTTATCACATTTGAATTAGACAAGTTTAATTTGATTAGGACTCCTCAATTCTCATGGTAGAAGTTTTTTAATTTTTATTATTTTACCAATATTCGGTCAATTTAAAATAGATTTTATCAAATTTGATTAAACGTGTTCCACCAACACCACAAACAACCACTACGAAATAGCTTGCAAATTCTATCTATAAAATTCGCATGAATTTTTGATTTGATTGTTCGATGTGATCACACGTTTATTTATTTATTTATTATGTGAAAATTTGTTGTTGTTGGTTCATTTAAATAATTTGCAAATTCTACCTACAAAATTAAGTTTTAGAAATAATACTAAGTCATCAGTGCATCGCACAAGTAATAACCTAGTGAGAAAAACTATAAAAGAAACTAGTGCTGCCACGTGGTAGCTTTCTGTAAAATGATATTCTTTACTTTTTATTTAGTTTAAAACTAAATTTTATCTGTTTTGATTTATACAACTTTTATTTGCCTAAAACTCCTTGATTTTTATCCATTTTCATTTAAAATTTAATTGTTTAAAACATTTAATGACTGGGATTGGTGGATCTTTCTTCCTCCCTCCTATGAAGATTTTCGCAACCAATCTCTCTTATCTCTCTTCTCACCACACCCAATTGCTGGGTGGCTATCTCACAGCCATGAAAGCAAATAATAGGCCAATGTTAATTTAAAATTTAATTTTACAAATATTTATCAAAACATACAAATTTATGCAGGCCCGGTTTTGGAGGGGTTCAGAGTGATCGATCGAACAGGACCCCCAATGTAAGAGGACCTGATTTTATATATGTGTAAGCTAGTTTTATAGGTATAGTATAAATAATGTAACAATAGTGAACAAATTGACATTTGACTCTCAATGTATTGGGTAATTGGTTAAGTGATGAGTGTAAACTTTAAGTCCAAGGTTCAATTCCCTTCGCTGCCATTTATATATATATATTTTTTATTTTGGGTCTACGATTAATTATTATTAGTATTATTTTATATGCATATTATATCATATACTCCCCCGATTTAGTTAAATAGTCTCCTATATTATTTTGATAGGTTTTACGTAAATAATCAACTTTTAAAAAATATGTTTATAATTTCACAATATTTCATCTTTATCATCTACTTGTATTGTAAGTATAATTGTTGTGGTTAAGTTTTTTTTTTATTTTTTATTATCAACTTCAAATTTACTTAAATATGTTTTAATTACTCAGGAACCTAATGAATAAAAAGTTACTATATAAAGATAAATAATTTGTATTCAGTTTTAGTAGAGTTATTCAACCTTAATTTTATTTTGCGTTCGCTAAATTTACTTATAAAAAGTTAGTTGACCATCAAATTTTTTATCGGGTCATAAAAATAACAATTGATTGGGCATATAATATCAATATTTCAAGCAAAAATCAAATTTTATTGTTATGTTACTATCATTTTTAATTATTTCTTTTGTTTATTTAATTCTTTGCTTTGTTAGTTGATTTTTTAAAACTTGAATTTATAGTGCACAATACATGTTACCAAAAAAAATATACATCTAGAAGTCAAAACATAAATAAAAGAAAAAATTTGATTAAATTTATTCTTTTTATTGTAAATTATTTTAACGAATGAAAAATAACAGTTTTCAGTAATTATTTAATACTTATTTTCTTATATGTATGAGTATTATCCATTTTCAATACTTCAAATGATGAAAAGTCAAATAAATTGTTTGTCTAAAATTCATATACTTATATTTTTTAAGGGCCCCTTATTTTCTTTTCGCCCTAGACCCCCAAAAGTTCAGGACCGGCCCTGGATTTATGATGTTTTTTTCCATTTTCATTAGATCCAAAAATAAAGTGTAGATCTGAAGTTAAAAAGTGCATAATTATGTTTATTTGTCCATTTTTTTTTATCAAAATCAAATTTATAAAACAAATGTCCAACATAAAAAGCTGGGATAAGAAGACTTCCTTTTATCCATTTTGAAAAACAAATTAAAAAAAACTCATATGCTTAAAAAAATTCTTAGATATGATAGATCTAAGTTTCTATTTTTATATATAAAAAAATTAAAGTAAAGATGCATATCGATATATACTTGGATATAATTAATCAACTATAATATCTGTATATTTTTCATACTTAATTAAATCAAACTCTCAATTTTTTTTAATAATAATTGAAATTCAAATTTGTATTATACAAATTCTCAAAATTTAATTTTAAAAAATAAAAAGAAAATCTAAGAAACATAGCTGTGAAATGGTTTGAAGATATTCAATGTTAGGATTTCTTGGGGGAAGACGGTAAATGAAATCATGAAACAAAGGGTTGGAGGAGATGAAGAGGATATGTTATAGGACTTCTCCCAAGACTCAATAACTTTTGTTATTGAATAGTTGTATAAAAATTATGTTGCAGAATATGTTATTCCTAACATTTTAGTGTTGGAGGTTTTGTTTAGAGTCTGTTCTTTCGATTTCAATTTTTTTTATTAGATATAACAAACAGTTTGATATTTGACTATTTAATTAGTAAAGTAATTTTCATTTGTTTATTTTTATATGCTTGTATTTCAATAACCAATATTTTTTTACAGTCATTACATCAGTACAGAATAATAGAAACTATCATCTATATCGGTTTACGTCATTCACATGCACAAGACTCTCATTCATTTTTGGCTTAACAAATGACGAAGATAGCTAAATTCCATCTAATCATGTCTTTCCAAACTAGAAAATGCATTTAAATAATTCCGTGTCACTTTCTCAATGTAGTTTTATTTTGTTATGTTTTATATTTTGTATTATTTAGGTCGTACTTTTTAAATGTACTTTCTTCTTCCTTTGTTTATTAATGATATTATTTATTTGTTAAATAGACTGCATTAGTTTTGTTGTTTGTAATATAAAGTAATTAACAATTATATAATAATTTTGAAGGATTATATATTTGCGTTGACAAACACATTAATAAGGAATATTCAAATTTGTTTTACTATATTGTGTGTGTTTCAATCATAGTGTGAATCAAATAAAGTGTGAAATGGTTAAACTAACATTCAAAAAAAGAGATATTATATATATATAACGTATGCTTTTTAAATCAAATTCATGTGGAAGTGGCTTCTATCTATTAATTATTATATTTTCATATTTGTTTATTTGTGAAATGTTTTAACATTGCAATGTATTTGGATTTTGAATGATATATATATACTAGTATTTGTGCCCGTGCCTATGGCACGGCGTGAGGAGAGGAGGATGTCAGTATTGGAGGGTGTTAATATTTAAATAAATAAATATATGTTTTAATCATATTTTAAAAAGAGTACATTTTTTTTCTGGGTATGGTGTGACATACATGTACTCCAGCCCAAAGTTCTTATGAATTTATTAACAGTGTACATTGATCTGATCTTTACAAAATTAAAAAAATATATTGATTTATTCGAATACTGACATATCTCATAATTGACAATGATGTATTAAAAAATATATTAAAAATAAACCAACAACATCAAAAATCAGAATAATTCCCAATTAGTGGTTATATGATTTATACATATTATTACTAATTCCATTTCTAAAAAATTAAAATAAAAATAGTTTATCTTTTAGAGTGGTCTTAACAAAATAAAAAATCAGAAGAATTCCCAATTAATGGTTATACATATTATTATTTATTCCATTTGTAAAAGATTAAAATAAAAACAGTTTTAATTTTAAATGAAATAAATTAAAAACTCATTAGATAAAATAAAATTTATGAAATTTCATATCATAAAAAAAATGTATTAATAATTTAAGCTTTTCTACCACTTAGACAGGGGTATCACTAATTTACTACCTTTATTCGATTCCCAATTAGCGGTTATACATATTATTACTTATTCTTTTTCTAAAAAATTAAAATAAAAACAGTTTTTATTTTAGAGTGGTCTTAACAACATAAAAAATCGGAAGAATTTCCAATTAGTGGAAATACATAGTATTACTTATTCCATTTCTAAAAAATTAAAATAAAAAAAGTTTTTCTTTTAGAATGGTCTTAACAATATAAAAAATCACTTATTCCTTTTCTAAAAAATTAAAATAAAAAAGTTTTTCTTTTAGAGTGATCTTAACAACATAAAAAATCGGAAGAATTCTCAATTAGTGGTCATACATATTATTACTTATTCCATTTCTAAAAAATTAAAATAAAAACGGTTTTTCTTTTAGAGTGGTCTTAACAACATAAAAAATCGGAAGAATTCCCAATTAGTGATTATACATATTATTACTTATTCCATTTCTAAAAAATTAAAATAAAAACATTTTTTCTTTTGAATGAAATAATTTAAAAGCTCATTGGATAAAATAAAATATATGAGGTTTCATATCATAAAAAAATGTAGTAATAATTTAATATTTTCTGCAACTTAGAGAGGGGTATCAAAAACCAAAGACAAATGCAGATATTCTGTTGGGGGGAAGCCTAGTTGTAATGTTAAAATCCTGACCAAAGTAAATGTCACATATTAATTTTACAGTGGTTTAAAAACTCTTGGTTTAAAACCAGGCCAACTATTTTGGACAATTTTTTCTTTTTGATCTTCATTTACGGATATTAATTCTATGAAGAATAATCTATATAGTATTCGACAATGATCGGAACCAAATTTAAAGAAACTGTAATTGATTTATAACTAAAAGTTCACACATTTGTGATCTCAGAGAACCCAAGAAAAGTTGTACAAAGAGGGCCTAAGATTTAACCATCTTGATCAATAGCGTAACTTAATATAATGTACAGAGAAACCAAACCCAAACCCACCAACTAAATAATTGTAATCATATAAGCAACTAACGGTTTGTAATGACAAAAACCAAATGCTGAAACCCAACAAAGCTTGTTTCATAATAACATAACATATTATAGACTAACAAAGAGGCTTTGTACATGCATCCGGTTCCACTTCATCATCAATGAGCTCTCACCCAAACCCAGTAAAGTTGATTCAACTCATCCAATTATAGACTAATAAAGTGTGTACTGAAAAATTGAACCCAGAACGCATAATTTTTTTTAAACCCAGAACCCAAAATAATTAAACCCTTGATTCAACAATGAGCTCTCACCCAAACCTTGGTAAAGTTGATTCAACTCATCCTATGATAGACTAACAAAGTGTGTGTACTGAAAAATTGAACCCAGAACGCATAATTTTTTTTAAACCCAGAACCCAAAAAAAATTTAGAGCAAAATCAGATAAATAGAGGCGGTGATTCTGATATGGGCAGATCTTCAAAAACCAAAAACAAAACCAAATATGGCGAGACATATAAACCCATGAAAAGGGTGTTCAGCCTAGGGCATTGATTTGAGCAGTAGATCGTTACAGCCATGGCACAACAACCCAATTCCATAAATAGAGGCGGTGATTCTGATCTGGGGAAAATCAGGCCAAATCCAAATCTTCAAAAACCAAAAACAAAAATCAAACGAATTAAGAACTTACAAAGAGAGAGAAACCGACCAAAGAGAGAGATCAACCAAGAGAGATGGCGAGATTAAGAGATGGCGAGATATATAAACCAAGGAAAAAGAAAGAAGAAGAGAGAGGAAGAGGAGGAAGAGAAATAAAATAGGAATACGAATATGAATAGGATGAGGAAGAGGAGGTTGAGAGAATAAGAGAGAAGAAGAGAGAGGAAGAGGAGGTTAATAGAGAGATGAAACGGTTGTGACCTAAATTAATCCTGATCTGTAATTATGTTTGGTAAAAACCAATCCTGGCCAATAGTTAGCTTTTGAAAACCGACTGATCTATTTTATATTATAGATATATAACATTAACATTTGTGCTTTTTAGGTTATTTGAAAATTACCAATCCAACATTTGAATGTAATTTTTTGTGGTTCTTTTATTTGGTATCAAGAAAGATTATCTCGTTGTTTTAAAACCACCCTTCTAGAATTAAAGTACTAATTGTATGTTTTCAATGATAAATATTATATATAAAGCAATATTCTAAAATTTATAATCATTTTTTGAAATATATGTGATTTTATAGCTTTAATTTTAATTTTAATGTAATTTTTATTTATTTTGTTCACATTAAAGTTCTTAATTGTATATTAAATTCAATTTTATTTAAGTATATATGATATTCTATCGATATATTCAATTTTATTTAAGTATATGATATTTTATTAATACATTAAGTTTTATTTAAGTATATGATATTATAATATTCCATTTGGAGATAAAACAATTGTGTTTGGTGGAGATTTTTGACAGATATTAAATGTGATTCCAAAAGGAAGTACACAAGACATAGTTCATCGCACTATTAATTCATTTTATTTGTGGAGAGATTCACATGTATTGAGGTTAGCAACGAATATGAGATACAAAGTATGGGTGCAACGAGAGTTCCGAAGAATTGAAACTTTTTTTCGATTGGATTGCGAAGATTGGCAATGGTAATATTGGTGAACTAAATTATAATTAGGCTTATATTGATATTCTCAATCAACTGCTTAAGGAATTCAACGATCCAATCGCTCCAATTATACAAAACACATATCATTCATTTAGAAGCAGTACCGATGATTCATCGTTTTTGGAAGAGAGAATTATTCTAGATCCAACTATTGATGTGGTTAATTCAATAAATGATTGCATGATATTAAAGAGCAATTCAAAAGGAAGATTGTTTTTGAGCTTAGATTTTTCGTGTTATTTTGATAGAAACGGTGATCTTTTGAACGATATAGATACTCCTAAAGTTTTAAATGGAATTTCATGTTCTGGAATTTCAAATCATGAGTTGAATTTGATAGTTGGAACTTCATTAAAGTTGCTTCGTAACATTGACCATTTCCTTAGGTTATGTATTAGCACGAGATTAATTATTACAAGGTTAAGAAACCATGTTTTAGAAGGTCGAGTTCTTTCAAATTGTCATTCTGGTGGTACTGTTTTTTTCCAAAAATATCACTAGCACCATCTAATCATAGAATATAATCTAAATTTCAAAGAAGACAATTTACGCTGATGGTATCTTACGAAATGTCTATAAATAAGTGTCTAGCGTCGGATTTCTTTTGAAAAAACCCTATTTTTAGTCATGATTAGTATGACGCTTTGTCTAGAGTTACTAATCTTAAAGGTCTTTGAATTTTTTATGTGACATTAATAGTTGTAATAATCGTACATTTTCAACGAAAAATGTTTTATAAAAAGAAGTATTTCAAAATTTATAGTAATTTTTTAAAAATTATGTGATTTTCTTTTATTTTACTATTTTTTATTTTTTATTTATTTTGTTCATATTAAACTTTTTAATTGTATATTATTCAACTTTGATTGAGTATATAATTTTACATTCGAGTACAAATCGTGCAACGCACAAGTGCATCACTAGTGAAGGAAATGAGATAGGAAAGAGGTAGATGGTGAGATTGACGAGGCATTGAGGCACAACCGCGAGAGATTCATTTTATTTTAGTACAATTTATGTTTTCTTTATTTTTTAATTTTGTTTATAATCTTCGTTTTATTTTAATATAATTTAATTAAAAAATATATATATTTGTTTGTTTAACGCACGGGTGTAAAACTAATTACTTTAAGTCCTTAATGGCTAGGTCTTCCTCCGATCATCCACACTATGATTTTTTACATCCCCTTTGAGAGACTCTATCAAACACCATATCACTTTCTAAATATTAGGTGTGCTTTACAAAACAAACTATGTATTCTTTTTATTGATGGGTTTTTATATATAGGATAATTTGTTTATCTCATTTGATGATCTACTTTAATATTTTTTTTCTCATTCCTCATTTCTATTAAATTAGTGTGTTTTTTTTATTCTTATCATTCTCATTTCCTATTATTTATAACTTAAAATTACGGCTAATTGGTAATATTAAAAAATATGACATGACTTCATTGAAATAAAAGTAATTGAACTAATCAAAATATATAGTAATATTTTTTATAAAACATAAAATTTAAAGTATATATATTATTATTCCAATTGAGGTAGGTAAATATATAGAAATAAAAAAGATAGAAATATATTGATAGTTAGGTTTGTTAGTTAAATGATGTTACTAATTTAGAAGGTTATAGAGGGTGCTCATTTGAGTTAAAACTTTTTAGAAGGTCTCTAAAAAGATTAAGGAATTGTATAGATGGTGTTTTAGAGTGCAACAAATATAAATGCTCTTAATAGCTAATTCCAATGGGATATCTCAAAATTAGTGACCATTACTCGTTAATGTATAACATGATTCATGAGCTCTAAAACCATTTTAAGTAACCAGTTCATAAAAAAAAAAAAAATTAAGCTTTTAAAGATAGAACCAACAATATATAGTATATGCTTAATTATGTTTTCATTCTTTAAAATAACATCTTTTTTATTCTGGTCAAACCATTACCACTCTAATCTTTCAAGAATAAATTTCACTTTTTTATTTAACCTTACAATTATTTGAAGACAAAAAATGTGAGTAAGACGGTCATATTTTTTGTAAGACATTTCTTACACGACCTATTATGTGTTGGTTGGTTGAGTTGTAAAAAAAATAAAACTTCGTCTTATGAATTAAAATCCGTAAGATCATCTGGAGATTTACTGTTAATTGAAAATTAACCCCCATCCCCACTTGACCTCCCTTCTTTGAAAACTAGTGTGGAATTTCTTCTCATTCATAGAAACGTTACTTCTCAAAATCAATTACTAACAAGACTTGTCTCACAGTTTAGATTTTAAATCAAAGGAGTTCACATAAAATCCTAATAATTAGGAAAAATATAGTTATTATTAATCAAATGTTTAACATTAGCACTCAACGATTTGAGAATTTTTTTTGTTGATATTATTTCTTTGTGGATAACTGTGTTTTGTCCTTGCCTTTAAGCAAATAAAAAAAAATTTCTAATCGAGTCTTAAAATAGTTTTTTTCATTGATAGTTATAGTACAATATTAATTATTTTCATTGTTAAAAAAAATTAAGGGAAAATTTCCTTCGGTTTTACAACATTTGATTGTAATGGATTAAATAAGTATCCAAAGAAGTTTTATTAGCTTTCACAAAAAATCGTTAGATTATTTTGAATGAATGTAATGGATTAAATGTTGTTTTCTTTACCTCAATGAAAAAACATGTATTGAAAGTTTATATCCAAGAACCATGAGAAGTTTCGAGGAAGTTCCAAAATTACCCTTCTTCCTGATCTTCATGTCTTTCTCACTCTCTTCAAACTAACAAACCCAAATTGCATGCTATCAACTTCAAACAAACAATCCCTAATTGCCTGCAATGTCAAATCCCTAGCCACCACAGACATGGAAGCCACCGAAATACCGTGTCCAACCCGCCTACCACCTTACTCCTCCTCACCACTGCCTCCGCAAACATGTTAACACAACTAGTTCAAAACTGGACTAGTCTTTGTGCCTAATTTATATAAATAAAATCATATAAATTGTGAAAGTTCAAGGTTCTTAATGTTCTTATCACGCTTAACTACTTTGATACTAACTGAAAAGTGGCATCTATATAACATAAACACACTTCAATGTGATTAACTCAACAGAACGAGATAACTGTTTGTGAAAATGCTAAGAACAGTTAAGATTTGCAAAATTGTTATGAATGTAATTAAATCGAGTTGTGTGTAGCAGAAATAGATTGAAACAAAGATCTCAAGGCATTATGATCTTATTTTATGTGTGTAATTAAATCGAGTTGTGTGGAGTTATGATCTTATTTTATGTGTGTGATGTATTGCGCTGATTGATTGCAGTATGTAACCGTTTTTGGATTGTTTGACTCAACAAAAATATCAAACGGTTAAGATATACAAACAAACATTCAATGTAACAGTAAGCAAAAGGTAAAGAGTTTAAGGTAGGAGTGTAACGGTTCAGTTTGAGACCAAAACCGCAAAACAAACTAATGGTTCGATTTGACGATTTAAATTAATAAAAAAAAATTAGTAAGCAAATTAATAAGTGTTGTTGTTAAGACGGTTTGATTGCAAGGACCAGTGACTTTGATCGCTAGAAAGTGTGCAGTCGGGGACGTGAATAGCCTTAGGGATTCCAATCAAAGGGCAACCATGAGCCTCGGTCATCTACTAGATCAGAAATAACGATTTGAGGCTTTTTGGTCGCATAGAGAATTTCATTAAGAAACGGGTCATCCACTATCCATGCATCTCGTTAATAATTAATCAACAGACCATTCTCAAGTGTCCACCCGAATCCAGCTTGAAACTGTGGCATGATCAAAAGGATGCCTTAAAAGACTCAATGAAATAACAGTGGTATATGAACTCTTATTCCATGTCCAGAACCACCATATATATGAGAGGGCCTACCCATCACGATCTTGTAGAGAAGACATGCCCCACTTATTCTAGTTCAAGCTTGAGCTAAGGGAGTAGACGAGACAAAGAGCTAGAGGGAGAAACAGAACGAGAGAGAGGGAGGGATAAATAAATCGAGAGGGAGGAAGGGAGAAACAGACGACAAGGAGGGAGGTAGAAATACATCGAGATATGGAGAAGAAATCGAGAGCTTACCATGGTGGCAACGACTCGAGATTGATCAGATGAAGTCCCGTTTAGAACTCTGAAAACCAAAGCGGAAACTGAGAAAGATAGCGAGAGAGAAACAAATAAGCGTGCTTGGTAGCCTTGGTTTGAGACGGCGAGAGAGGTGTTGTCGGTTGGTCTTTGGCATGGAGAGAGAGATAGAGGCGTTAAATTATATATTAGGGTTTCACTAGTGATACACAAAAAATTGAGTATTTACTTAAATAATATATATATATATATATATATATATATATATATATATATATATAATTTAATATGGCGATTCATATTAGTACCAAAAATCGCAAACCGAGCTAAATCGAGTACTTTACATATTTTTCAAACATAAACTGAACCATCCTAACTCACAACCGAAACAAACTAGCAAATTCGATTCGACTCGACGGTTTGAACATTGTTCTAAAAATCGTTAGGCGGGAGTTAGACAGGGCCTAGACATAAGACATAATATCATATGTTTATTATATTTTTTATTATAACATAATTATTAAATAATAATTTTTAAAACTACTAGTACTAAATATCACCTAAAATTTTAAAAATAATAATTACATTATGATGTTAAATTTTAAAAGTAAAATTAAAATTTTAATATTATCTAAGGTTCAAAAATATTATAAAAATAGTCAACATTTCAACTATCCATAGGTCCGTTGCTAATTACAAATTTACAAAAATAATTTAATAATTTGAAATTGATATTTATTATTATTTAAAAAAAACCCCAAAATGACATTATTTAGGGCCAAAATTTAAAAAAATTAAAAATATATGAAAAATCACCAGTTGGCAGCCAAGACCACCTAGTCGATTTTTTTGCCGATTTGCCAAATTTCTAGGCGTCGAGGTGGCGCCTAGTAGGGGTGAGCTTGGTCCGGTTCGGTCCACTTTTTTGGAAAAATGGAAAGAACCAGGACCAGACCAATAGTTCGGTTCTTAAAAAATATAGAACCAGGACCAACCCAATATGTTTGAGAACCAATATATTGGTCCGGTCCAGAACCAATTGAAGACGTACGAGAACCAGGACCGGACCAATACGATGCATATCTTTGATCAAGAGGATAACTAGATTTTCTAAAAAAACAATGATTAATAATCAAATCATGTTCTTCCTTCATACAATATTTTGTTGGGTTCGTTGTTCTTGTGAAAATAAACTAAAGGTAAAAATAATTACTTCCAAATTAATAAAGAGAAATGAAAAAGAAAGTTGTAAGGAAATTTATTACAAGTCATCTTCCTCTCTGATCCCCTTATGGTTAATTTAATTAATTTACAAGTAACAATCATTCAAACTAATAATGTTTGGAATCACAAAAAAAGACATGAAATTAATTAAAAGGGAAGAACAATATTTTCCATCATATTTTCTCTTTAATCAAATAAGGAAACTTGGTTGAATATTGAATCAAATTATTATATATTTTCTTTAGGTTGTAAGTTGTATGCCTTTTATTATGCTCTTATCAATTTATATATATATATATATATATATATATATATATATATATATATATATTTGTATATTATATATAATAAAATAATAATAAATACACATTGGTCCGGTTCGGTCCGGTTCTGCGTTTTTGGTTTCTGGAACCGTGGACCGATCCAATTGTCCGATTCTGTAAAAATTCGGATCGGGACCAATCCAAAGTATTTCCGGTCCATTTTTGTGCAGTCGGTTCCATTGGTCCGGTCCGGTTCTGAAAAACTTTTGCTCACCCCTAGCGCCTAGGCCAATTTTTAGAACATTGGATTTGAACTTACATTTATTCTCTATTCACCCCTCACAACCCTCTTGGCTATCGTTAGAGTTGTCAAAACGGGTTGGGTCAGTCGATCCTGCTATCTATAAGAGGTGGGTTAAGTTGAGAAAATATGAGTCCACTCTAAGGTGGGTCAAACAGGTTGAACCCACGTGGATAAGGCATCGAGGCGGAGCGAGTTGTCCTGCCATCACAAGTTTGAAACTATGAGCTTCCATCTTTTTCCTCAAAGCGTGATATTATTTCTCATGTCCAAAATATAAGTAAATTATTATGGATTTGTTAAAAAGTGGCCCTTACAGCAATAGATGTCATAGTAAGGTATATTAATCACAATACTCAAGGAAAAATGATTATACGAACGTACAAAAAGTTTAATGATAAAATAGTTTTTTATTTCCATTTATACTATTAATAGTGTAGAAAGTTATTCAAAAAACCTTATTTAGAATATTTGTAGAAAACATTAATATATATATATATATATATATATATATATATATATATATTATGAATTGTGACATTTTTGTGGTATCTATTAATTTTTTAGTGATTAATTGAGAAAAAATTGGTGTGCTGACCCGCCTAACCCACGACCGATGATGGGCTGGCAATTTTAAGGTCCATCATGCCAAATGATGGGTTTTTAGTAGGCTCTAGGTTTACCCCAGCCAACCAGCCTTAACAACTCTAGCTATCGTAAAGTAATAATTTATTATATTTCTTCCAAATACATAGATAATTAAGGTTGAAGGGATCCTCTTTATCCTCCCTAATAAAACACAATGGGTTAGAAGTCCTTTTAGCCTTCTTTTTTTTATGAGACGCCTGTGGAAGGGCATACGGTTAGGTCCTATAATAATCGTACACCAAGAGTGAGGGTCCTGATAAACTGTGCAATAATAGGACCAAAAGCGTTAGGCGTCCAACTATTAGGGCTTTTATGAGATTAGTATAATACCCGTGCGATGCACGGGGAAAAATAAGTTTGAAAAATAAATAATTTTACTGCTAACAAATTACATAAATTTCTGAATTTCATATAAAATATAATTTTCAGTGAAATAAAGAAGTAAATAAATACAAAAAAATATTAAGAAAAATAAAACTACTGATGAATAGTTATTTAAATAAGATTATTTATCATACATTTTGGAAGACTTATTTAAATACAACATTCGTCATAGTACAGCTATATGGCTTATTATTTTCAGATAACAAAATTCGAAGCAGCTCTTTCAAATGAGTAACTTTAGATAACACGATATACAACTATCCATGACTGAAAACAGATATTTTTCAAAAGTAGGTCAACATTGGACAAAGATTGACCCTGACTTTTATTAATTGACATTGAATAAGACACCATCAGCGGAAAATATCTTCTTTGAAATTTGAAAGGCAATCTAGGATTAGAAGGCGTCAATGACGTTCGTGAAATAAGAACAGTTCCAACAAAGTTGCCCTGAAAGAAGTTTTTCTTCTAAAACGTGATTTCCAAGTCTTGTAATAATCAGTCACGTCACATTGCATAAACCAAGGGAATTGTCTATATTATGTAACACCATTACTGGAGTTTATGATTTGGAGTTCCTGAACATTTAATTCCATTAAAAAATTTAGGAGTATAAATATCATTCATTAAACCACCAATTTTATCCAAATTAAATGACACGTAAAATCAGAGCTCAAATACAAACAACAAAAATAATAAGCAAAAAGAAAGATATTAATTAAAAGATTTTCACATAAATGAAAGGAACTATACATTACGAATTATCTCTTTGCGTACAACATTATTCGTTGTACGATTATTAAGAGCATCATATAATAACATAACAAAATTCGAAGGCCTTTAGAATGCGAAACTATAGACAAAACAACATACAATTGATCATGACTGAAAAACATGTTTTATCAAAAATAGCTCAACACTGGACAAAGATTGGCCCCAACTTTTCTTAATTGACATTGCATACGAAACCATCTGTGGAAATTGTTTGTGTTGAAATTTGAAAGCAGTCTTGGATCAGAAGGAGTCAATGTCATACATGGAATAAAAACTTTCGCACCAGAATCACCATTCAGAAGCAATTTGCCTTTTAAAACATGATTTTTCAACCGTGTAATAATCAATTAAGTACCATTACATAAACCAAATAAATGATCAATGTTACGTAACAACTTTACGGGAATTCCAACCTTCAAATTCAACTAATGATTTGGGATTCCATAACTTTTAATTCCATCCAAATAAATTGGAGTATGAATATCATTCAAAAGGCCAACGTTATCAGAATGTCACGTCGAATCTGCGCTCAAATACAATTTTCCATCTATTTTATTACTTGATAGTTGATACCATGTAATAATTATCGAGTTAACAACATCAAGTGTCGGCGCCAAAATAACTCTTGTCATTAAAAAACTATGACTCACCATAATTATATCTAAGGGTGTGCACTAATCAGTTCATCTCGGTTTTAAGTTAAAAAAACGTACGTAAATTGATAAGAATCGATCCGTAGCAAGTAAACCCAAAATTCTCGGTTTTGATTTTAGTTTCACTTTACGGTTTTTGATTTTTTTCAATTGGGGGTCAAGTGCATTCGATTTTTTGGCCATATGATCGGTCCAGCTAATTAGCTATTTGGGTCTTTCTTTATTTTTGTGCTTTTGGCTAATTGGACTTGTTTTATAATAATGTGAAGATACTTTTAAAGTAACAAACAATTGAACAGTCCAATGGACTTTTAAAATAAACTATATGATAACAATTAAATTAATCATTATTCAATACATAATTTTAAGAATTTCAACATCTCATTAGATTTTTAAAAAATACAATAAAAAAGTCAAATATTGAATACTAATCAACAAATCCATCTCACAGTCTTAATAAAAACAAAATAACTTTAATTCTACAAATTCAAGAATTCAAAGTGAGATTTCAAAAGGAATTCAAAACACGTATTTGTCTTGAGCTTTGTGACGACCCGACCCGGACCCCAATGCGAGATCCCGAATCGCGCCGTCCAAATAATCAAGTTAAACACATAAGCATGCATAAGTAGGGTTTTAAAATTCATGTGGCGCAACATTTCAGACAATTAACAACTCGGCTACACTTGGCCGGAAAAACAACCTGATTTAAACAAGTCATCGGCGACGTTACAGCCGGAACCCAACAACTACTCCTACGATTAACACATGCTTAATAAACCTCAACGGCCACAACATGCCGGAGACAATAACAGTAATAATACTTTAAACATGTTTTAGCGGAAGAAACTATGATGAACCATACACACATATAAACAAGCTCGACTTATAGTCGGCATACCAAAAGATTACAAGTATTAATAATAAGTTACTACAACACAAAAACCCAAGCTAAGTCTACTTGACTTGCTTCCCATCGTCCTTTCCAAAATACAAGATTAACCAATTAATGTCCAAAAGAGCAACCTTGCTCACACGTCCAAGCGAATGCGTGAATCTAGCGTGGA
The DNA here is from genome assembly GCA_013146195.2 of Codonopsis lanceolata. Lineage (NCBI taxonomy): Eukaryota > Viridiplantae > Streptophyta > Magnoliopsida > Asterales > Campanulaceae > Codonopsis > Codonopsis lanceolata. The sequence continues at coordinate 2,335 of JABEVN020001148.1, read as the reverse complement.
ACGTCACCTCGGCTATGATCTAAGGAAAACAAAGCAAACAAATAGAGTAAGTCGAAAGACTTAGTAAGTTACCAAAATATGCATGTTCATGTTATAGCATGACATTTAACACTAATATGGCATATTATCACAATTATGGCATATTATCATCATTTAACACTTAGCACCCTTATTCACATAAGTGCGAAAGTAAAGCATACAAGTAGGATATGATAGTCACGGCCCGTAGCTCCCCGCAACACAATTCTGTTACTAGTTCGTGCCATCGATGTTATGTGCATTCATCGACTCATACCGAGAACCTACTCGATTTCAATAGCAAGCCAATGCGGCACTTAACCGATACGGCAAGTGGCTACTTCCCCACCGCGCCCACGCTGGAGGGGTGTGTGAAGTCCCAGGTGCGGCGATCCATAGCGAGCACGAATCCCATAATTCGTGAAGGCGATGCATCGTCTCACCCGGACTTTGATAAACAAACCAATTATGCCAGCTGGACTCAATGCAATGCACAAGTAGATATTTACTTGACTTTAAACCAATTAAGGACCGAATCCATGACTTAGCGGACTCGTCCGACAAGGTAAGGTGTTAATCTATACCGTAAAACACATCAAAGCAATAATTTGCACAAATACCAATCTTTCATAACAACATGTTACAATCAATTAAACCGACTCATACTTGAGTAAACCAAGTCAAACGGCGCTCAAACTTGTAGGGATTGAAATTAGAGCTTAACGTGTTCAATTCTTCCCTAGAGTCAACTCCGTTGAGTCTTTTCACTAAATTCCCAATTTTAGGAAATTGAAGCTATATGCTTCATAACCCAACTTAGGCCACTTCTAAGTTCAACAAGGCATAATTTCACCCTACAACATTTTAATACAATTTATGTTCTTCATGTAGTCCAATAGTAAGGATACATCACATAACCATTTTCACAAACACCTCATATGCATAATTTAGGGCATTACCAAATATTATCACTTTCATCAACAAACATATTACATTACTTCTAACATGTTCAAGACCTCAATTAATCATAGTAGAAGGGTAATTTCAACATTCAAAGGCAAGAATCAACCTAGACATGCTCCTAGCAAAATTATACATTCAAAATTGTAGGGAAGCAACTATGTGTCCCCCATTGACCTCACACATCATAAACTTTGTTTCCTTAGGGTCAATGGGTACTAAAATGAAGAAGAGTAACTTACAAGTTCAACACCAACGAAAGCAAATGATGAAACCAATCGGATGGAAATGCTCCCTTCTCGAGCGCTCTACAACTTTAATGAAAGGCTCTTGGGCAAATGGTGAATGGATGAAGGTAGATGATGATGAAGACCTTAAGAAACCATGGGAGAGTCTTGGAGAAGATGAGAATTCGTTTTTGAGAGAGAGTGAGAATGAGGGTCAAAAATCTGATTTGGGGCTTATATGTGGTCAAAAGGGTGAGTGGGACATGTGTCAAGACCTTAGGTCTCTTTGAGATTCTTAGGATAAGGTTTGGATGATCAACAAGCTTCTTAATCCATCATTAAAATTAAGTTGGGATGTTAGGACTTAAGTAGGAAGGGTTAGGGAGGTTTAGGATAGGTTTAAGTAGGGGTTTGAAGGGTACAATTCGGCGTCAAATTCAAAACAGAAGAAATCAACCCAGTGCAGCAGAGTAGCAGGTGAGGCGGGCGCTCTCACCCCCATGCGGCCGCCTCAACCTCTGGGGCCTCCCCCAAGTTCAGACCAATTCTCAATTGCTCCCTGCATTTGAGGCGGGCGCCTCACCAGATCCCATGCGGCCGCCTCGGCTCCAGAATGCCTATAACTTGATCTAAACTTGATCTAAATGGTCCCAAACTTTGGGCAACCATTCTAAGGTCTAACCCTACTCAAAATGAGTCGGAAACACACCAACAACTCCCGAACAAGGTAGAACAAGGCGCGAACCACATTTAATGAACAACCTAATCAAACTACAATCAAACACCATTCAAACTAGGATGTCTTGGACATGAAAGGGACTTGTTTCAACATGATTAAGACCTGAATATAAAGTCAAGAACTCAACGAACACTGTGCGTCGAAATAGAAGCAAATACGAAAGCAATTGAGAGGAATCGCTAAGGCTAAATTCAACGCGATCAAACCGGCGATTCAACAAACAGACTTTCGTGATTCTAAACATGTTAAGAACTTCAAGAATGATTTAAGAATGATTCTAAGACGTTTATAAACTAGGTAAACATGATCGCAATCAACCAAGAAAGCACAAATACAAGCATAGAATGCACATGCAAGATTATGGGGCGTTACACTGCTCCCTCCTTTAGAA
>JABEVN020001147.1:0-26120 GCA_013146195.2 Codonopsis lanceolata | reverse complement strand
GTCACTCCGGCATCTTGTTTCCCACGGTCAATCTGGCCCTAGGCAGATCATGAGCCACAGTGCAGCGACATCTTAAATGCTCCGAGAAAAGGTATCTATCCTCGGCTTAGACAAAAGGAAGAGTCTCTGAAAGGTGGGCCTCCCAATTGGTGCTTTCGGCGGTGGCAGTATAAGAAACACTAAGGCCTCAATTTACTATGTGTCAATCAGGCCAAAGTGAGCAAATTATGGAAGCTACTACGGTACTGCGGGCCCATGAATGGCCATATGCTATCTAAGAAAATCATCCGACAGGGTACTATTGGAGTACACTCGAAGCGATTGTATTCGGTGGGTGCGACATAAATGTCAGCAGCTTGCCAATCCCGTGTCTTATACAACTCCTGACATGCACGCCTTTCTCAACATGGGAGAATCGACGTCATAGGCCAAATTCACCGAAGGATCAATGGCCATGAATACGTCACGGTAGCCGTCGATTACTTTACAAAGTGGGTGGAAGCCTCTTCCTACAAGATCTGAATGCCCGAAAGGTGTTCGAGTTTATTCGGGTCAACATTATATCTTAGCAGGGGTACCTTTCGAGATAATCTCCGACAACGACTCTCATTTCGAAGGAACGTGAGATACTTGACGAATTCAAGATCCAAAGACACAAGTTCTCCCCTACCGGCCGCAAGCCAATGGTGCCGTTGAAGCAACCAACAAAACTCTTGAAAACATCATGGAAAAATGACAGGGAAAGGAAAAATTACCAGCCCTCTGGGGCTATCATTGCTTCAATCCGCACACCCAGGGCTACCTCTCTTTCTCACGGCATATGGCATGGGCGGTACTACCGATAGAAGTGGAAATTCCATCATTAAGAGTAATGATGGAATCGATATAGCGAGTTGGACGGGTCAAAGGCGATCTGAAGAATTGGCCTAATTGATGAACGACACTGTTAGCCTTGGAGCATACCCAGCATATCGAAGGCACACGCCCGAGCTTTCAATAAAAAGTCAGCGAAGGCCGTGATATCCAAGTTGGAGACCTTGTACTTGAGAGAAACCCCCGCCATTCACGTTGATACTAGGGAAAATGGAAGTCTCCACGGATGGGACCATACATCGTTAAAGAGATCCGATCGAGGAGGTCTTTGTGCTTTTTACAAATCGAGGATGGGGAAGATCTTGTCCATCCCTTCAACCTCGACAAACTTAAAAGGTACTATGCCCGAGCCATTCTATCCAATAGTTGTTTCCCCTCTCCCCGCTAGGTGAAAACCCGAAAGGCGGCCTAGGCAAAAGTTAGGGCCTATTAAAAAAAATAATAAAAAAAATAATAAAAAGAGATAATGAAAAGGAGAAATAAGGGCTCGCTAGGTTGAAAACCCGAAAGGGCAGCCTAGGCAAAAGTCAGAGCACAAAAAAAATATGTATAAAAGAAACTATTAATAAGGAGATAAAAAGGAGAGAGAAGGCATTATTTGAAGTCCTTAGCATGCTACCTCCAAGTCCTCAGTGCATCAAAGGCTCGACTGACAGAAAAGAAAAACCACGACAAGAAGCTCACATTAAAATACTAAAATATAATTTTACAAGTCCTAAGGTGCAACTTAGGAATATCTACTAAGACATCTATATTATACATTGATTGCATTGTACATATCTATATATACTGCCTGTACCCCCTTTGTTGCCCCAGAAACAATTCCTTTTTCTTGCAGCCTTATCCCTAGAGCGGTCTATCAATGTCTACGGCGTCCACCAAGCCGGGCCTATATACTCCTTCTGCAAGGCGCAGAAGAAGCCCTAGACTCGCCAAAGATGTGAGCCGCCGAGGTGTCTCCCTCTTCATCGTCAAAGATCTCCATTCTCCCTGGGACAATTTGTATTGCTTTCGGACCCACCCCATCATCTCTACGAAACCCAAGACCCTCTGGGTGGAGGAGGAGCAGCAGCTATCTCTTGCTCCTATGGATTGTCCTGCCTGCTTGCCATGCTCAAACGTGGAGGCTCATGACCGCCAACTCTCAGAGCCGTGCCCCAACCAATCTGGGGAGGAGGAGCAGCTACTTCTTGTTCCCATGGGTTATCCTGCCGACTGACATTGCTCAATTTGCGGGGAGCATTGCTGGGAGCCGCAGATGTCGGTCCCAGGGGCTGAGTATCGAGCCAGCGGGTCTCCGCCAAAATCACGGATAATGTTCACCGGCGATCTCGAGCTGAATGTCGTCAGCGACAGCGCATCAACAAATCCGGTAGGCCTACTATAAAGTATCTCCCTACCAAACAGAGAAGAAAGGCGCTCGTTACGCCGCAGATAGTCCACATCATCCTCCCTCAGATTCGCGTGAAGGCCTCAGAAGAACCATTAAATTAAAAGTTTCCCCATTAAAGAAACCTGGAGTAGCACTGCGGGTAGAATTAAAAAGCTCCCGGATAGCCATAAATGGACGCCTTCTGTAGGCGGGTACCGTAATCTGACGAGTAGGTGCCACCCCCAGCATCGCACAAAACTCCTCAAAAGTATGACACATATCATTCATGTCGAAGTTAAATAAATGGTCCTGGGGAGACCAAAACCTGGCGGCTCCCCTCAACATGTCCCAGTTTATAATGACATTCCGCCAGATGAAGGCACTCAACCCAAAAGATGATCAAACCAGTCCTCTCGTCGATCGCAAGGAAAGAATCCAAAATCCGTGGCATTCTCGTAAATCTCAATTTCCAAAGCCGTGGGAATATGCGAGGCCATTTATAAAAGAGATGAGAAGGATTTTATGTGGCTAAGAAGAGCAACGACAGGACAGAAGAGAGCTGATGAATTGTAAAAGGCATGGATGAAATGAATTGGTATGAAATAAGGCTGGTCTCCGTTTGAATTTATATGGCGAAGAAAGCAAGATTCGGTGCAGTGCGTGAATAGTAAGTGAAGTGGTCGCACAGAGAATCCATGGCGCCACTAAAGGAGAATCCATGGCGCCACCAAAGGAGCCTCTTGGCGTCGCGCCATACTCCCCATATGGCCGCGCCAAGTGCCTTCTACTGTGCTAAAAATTCTGGCTGGTATCCTGGTTTAATTGTCCGACACTCCGCTGTTCCTGTGTCTGATCGCGAGAAAGAAAGAGAAGCTATGAAAGGTGGCTACGAACATGGGTTCAATAGCCACATGGCACCGAATAATAAGGGAAGTGGCCGCCTTCTTCTACGTTTCGGTATCACCCGAAAAGCCCACTCCGACCCAAAGGTGTATTCTCATAAAATCTCTTTCTTAGAATACAACGTGCCATTATCTTTTAGATGTCTGGTATAGATTTATTTTCTGCGTGAATTTAGTTTTGCATGTGTAATATACTGCATCACATGCAATTATATTGCATTATATCATAATGTCTGTACATGTTTCTTTAAAATATATATATATATATATATATATATATATATATATATATATATATATATATATAAGAGGATTAATATTCGCAGGAATCCGAAGCTAATTTGCTCGGGATGACTGACTCCTATTAAGGCCACCACCCATGACCCAGGGACTCGTTGTGCCACCAGCTTTGTATCCCCGACCTCTACCCCGGCCACGGCTCGACCCAACATCATCATCATCTTCATCGTCATTATCATCACCTCGATGTCTAGGCCGTCGTCTTTGTCTTCCTCCCCTCAAGAGAACTCATCAGCAAGTTTCTGATAAAGCTTGCCGATATCTTGAAAAACCCCAGCTAGACTTCTTATAGGTAGACACATTCACCTATATTAAAAAAAATGTGTTAGTCTCAAAAAAAAAAATATATATATATATACATACAAAAAAAATATAATATATTGATACAAAAAAAATATATAAGAAAAGAAAAATAATAATAAGAGAGATAAAGAAAGAGAGACAATAAGGGTGAATGTGTCTACCGAACGAGCCTGCTCAGGACACGACGCTCCTCGGGAATCTCGACATCAGGAAGAACCTGCTCTACCGTGCTACTGCCCCACTCATACTGGAAAGTAGAGAAGATACCATCATGCTCTGTAAACATCAGGTTCTCGTCGAGAGATGAAGTAGACGGCCCTGGCCTAGTAGAAGCATCAGAATGCCGCCTGGGCACAACATGAGCAGGAAAAGGGGGATGCAGCACTAATCTCAGGAAATCCTCATACGCCATCATTGGATAATCTGTCACTGGCATGAGGTATTTCGCCAGGTACTGATACCTGTTGGGCAGTCGATCGGGCTCTATCACCCAGAAAGGAGGCCGAGGAGGCACCACTGGAGCTGCTAAAAAGGACTGATGCTAACGGTTCACCCGCTCGCCCATATATAAAGAATCCACCATAATGGAAACCATCAGTATCCGGCAGCGGCTAAGCGCCAAACTAACTGCACAATGGCCCTCCAGACCCTCCCAAGGAAGGAAGTGCACTGTACCAGGACTCGAGCTAACAATCCGTTCCAGCACTCTTTCCCTATTCTTACAACCACCGTCCTCAATCGGATAAACCCTATTATCATCAACATACTGGGACAAGTATGGAGGCTGGTGAACTCGTTGAATGAGAGGACCCGGTGAAAAATGAAAAAATGAGAAGGCCCAGACCTGCAAAAAAAAAAGAAAAAAAAATATGTTATCAATAAAAAAAAGAGAGCAAAAGAAAAGTATGTGCTAAATAAATAAATAAATAATAAAAAGAGAGTATACATAAAAAAGAAATGTAAGAGAGAGAAACAGCAAAAAGCAGGAAAAGGCATATACCTCCCACGCCGGAGCAAAACCATTTAGAGTCGGCGAGTCATTCTGGCATGCCCTATCCATAGAAGCATATAATTTAGCCAAGCCTGCCTGTCCCCAGTCATATAAAGGAATCCGATCAAAGTCTGCTAAGCAAGCCAGGACGAAAACCCTGAGGGTGGTAGAGGAGTTGGCGAAGAGCGATGTGCCAAGAAAGAAAAATAGAAACGCTTTAGCCACTCGAGTTACGGCAGCTATATCATTGGCCGGCACCCGCCCGGCATTGCTAAAAAGCCATCTCCGTACGCTGTCGATAAAAATCTCATCCGTCGATTTGAATTCTGGCTCAAAACCCAGGAGGTCCACCACCTCCTCCCTACGCCGACGGAGAGTAAATTCAGGAGCCAGTGTCTCCCCTATGCTGGTAGGAATGCCCGTGATCGCGGCAAAATCACACGGGGTCATGGTCGCCTCCCCCCAATTAAAATGAAAGGTATGGGTGGTGTCCCACCAGAAGTCCCTAAGCACATCGAAGATGGGCAAGTAGCTGGTGAAGTGGGTGAAAGAGTGCATGAAGACACTAAAACCGGAGCCCTACACCAAAAGCTGCGCCGCCTCGGGCAACATGGCGTAAATCTCAGTAACATTGGCGCATGATGCCCGCGCCCTCTGGAATTCCCTGCGAATCTAAAAAAAAAAAGAGAAAGAAAGAAGGGAAAGGTAAGTCCCCTATCCTTATTTTTCTTTGTACAGTCCTTTGATAAATAAGTATGAATAGATAATAAACATGTTGCATGCATTGTACTTCATAGAAAAAATGCAGCATGCTAAAAAAAAATCAAATAATAAATAATCAAAAATCATTTTTTTGTATTTTTAAAAAAACACTTACCATTTTTTATATACATGTACATAAATTCACATGTGAATAGACATTTAATTTCTTTAAACATAATTATTTTATGTGAAAAACAAAAGGTATATAAATAATAAAAGAATATATATGTTGTACATACATTCTTTCAATAAACAATAAATAAAATAAAAATACATCCAAGATGTATTCTCAAAAACGAAAAAAAAGAGATTATATGTAATTATCTTTGCATTTAAATAGTTATTTTCGCATCCTAGGCATCATAGGAATGCATGTATGTTAGACTGCATTTATCATAATAAAATAGGAAAATATTCATACATCATCCCATAATTGTCCTGCATTACATTTGCATCAAATAAAGTAGTTCATACATCCATTATATGCATTTTATTGTCCAATAAGCTGCCATAAGGGTGCGCTAAAAAGAAAATAAAATGCCGCCAATTATGAAAATAAATATTTTTATGGCATTTACCATGTCCATGCAGCATAAGCATGCATAAAAAATGAATCTAAAATATATCTGTTTTGTCCCATTTTTATTCGAAAAAATGCCCGAAAGTGCGTTTCGGAAAAAATTAAATTATATTCTGAAAAGTCTGCCTCGTGATTCTATTACATGCAAAAATATGTTTTAGTGTAAAACATGCATCATATAGCCTTATTTGCATTTATAATATAAATCATGCATAGTAGGGTCAAATAGTGACCACTAGTTCAATCGTGCATCGCAAAAATAAATTATATAAATTTCATGCATCACTACTTAACTACATCATTTAGGCATAAATAGGACATGCATATGCATTACTAATAAAGTCAGGAGTGCTCCAAAAGTCCCAAACAGTGCAGAAATTTAGCAGATCTGAAGTATAGCCAAGAAAATCTCGGAAAAGAAAGAAACTTACAATGGTGGGAGTAAGATTGGACACGTGAGTGGTCCTGTCTCGCAAGATATTGCCTCAGTCATCTTTAGAATACCGATATCTGAGCTTATTCTGGATAAAGGGAGGAACCTCTCTCCTCCTCTCGTTATATTCTGGGTGCATGGGAGCATTCCCCTTCCTGGATCGAGAAGAAGATGTCATCTGCTAAACAAAACACTGAAATTGGAGGAAGAAAATTGAGAAAAGGAGCAAAGTTGAAGAAATAAGAAAAAGAAACAGACATCAGCAACAATGGCGTTGAAGCAGAAAAGAGAAAGAAGAAGAAAGCAGTGAGCTCCTCTCCCTCTCTCCCGTCCATTATAAGGGAGGAAAAAGGATTTTTTCCTTTTCCCCCCTCTAAAGTTTGAAGCTGCGACACTTTAGTCCCCAAGTTCCGAAGTTTCCAAAATGGTCCCTAAGCTTAACGAAGAGTTAACGAAATTAATTTTGTTAACTAAACAGTTGACGACCATCCATCAAGAGGACAAAGAAAAATATCCCCAGCAAGTCAGCCACAAAATCAAGATAGAAAAAAAAATCAATGGCAAGAAAAAAAAATAATAAAAAGAAAAAGAAAGAAAAAAAAACAAGAAAAAGAAAGAAAAAAAAAAGAAAAAATAAACAAAATCCCCGGCTTGAAAAAGCAGGAGTGGCAGACATGTCGATATCAGCCAAATCCGCGACAGCCACCCGGACGCGAAAAAGGTAAGAAAGGTATAGTATTCTTACCCTAACCTCAGAATAATTTCCTTTTAAAAGGAAAGCTTTTTTTTAAAAAAAAAGAAAGATTTTGTTTTGTTTTCAAATAAAAGGAAAACTCTTTTTCAAAAATGAGCTTTTGGACTTAAAAAAAAAAAAGATGAATGTTTCAAAAAAAAAACAAAAAAAGATGAATATTTCAAAACACAAAAAACAAACAAACAAACAAAAAAGATGAATATTTCAAAAACACAAAAAAAGAGGAATATTTCAAAAACACAAAAAAGATGAATATTTCAAAAAACACAAAAAAAGATGAATATTGAAAAAACAAAAAAAAACAGAGAGAGTGAGAAGGAAGGAAAGGAAAAAGAACGATTTCTTTTCACAAATTTTCGAAAAAACTTGAAGAAGGTTTTCTTTGTTGTGCTCGACGACGGATTTTTATCGGTCGAGTGCAGTTTTCTGGAAATTTGAAAGTTTTCTTATTATGTTTGGAAACAAAGTATTGACCAGCCAGACACAATTTTGAAAATTCTTCTTAACATGTTTCAATGACAAGGTATTGACCGGTTGAAATGTGGTTCCCGAAAAACATTCAAATCTTCATACCGTATTTGGCGGCCGTTCTCGACCGTTTGAATACGGCTTTTTCAAAAAACACAAAAATATGTTTCCTGTTGTGTTCTTGGTCGGGTTTTGACCCGAAAGACATAACATCCTCATTTGGTTGTAGTTTAGGTTTTTGGCCTGAACTGCGTTTGGTCTGATTTCCTTTAATAAGGAATACGTAGGCAACCTATACTAGTAGGTCCGACCATCATAGCACTTTAAATTCATATCTGCTTAAAAACTACGATAACCTATTATAACCGACTAAATATGTCTAGGTTATGGAGATAGCATGATAAACTGTGCATTATAACTGCTACCAATTGCATTTCTCTCCCGTTTTAATTGAACGAAATTGGAGAGTCTATTGTTTATCAACGATGTTTGTCTACTCAGTAAGCCTTGGGTTACCCGTAGACTCCATCATTGAGGGGCTCAGACACCCCATTTCGCACTCGGTATGTGACTCGACATGTGATATCAAGAACTGTTCAAACTTAACAAATGTCAAGTTACAGGAGTTAAAAATGCGAAAGGCGAAGCAGGATGCGCAAAACAGTGAATTGCGAGGGGTGAAAGTGTCAAAAATGAAAATGGAATAGGAGCTTGGCGCGACCTAAAGAAGGTCTCGGTGCCGCGCCAAGGAAGTCATGTGTCGGCGCTTGAAGGTGAACAGTAGGCCTCGAGACATAACGCAATGCACAAATCGTAAAGGCCGTGGTACAAATGGTTGAAGCCGGCTGAAGAAATCGACAAATGCCCGATGACTCCCTCGTCCCACCTATAAGTTAGAGAGTTGGGCTCCCTTCTCCAGTGTTCAGAAAGCGATCGAAAAATCGCAAAGAAACTATGTCTGTCTCTCTCTCTGTGCGTTCCTTCGACGCCGAGAGAAAATTTTAGCGAGATGTGTGAGATAGGTGAGTGTAGCCCACTAAAGTCTCCAAACCCCTTTCAAACTCCGCCAAAATAAAAATCCACCGGTTATAAGTGATCCCTAGCCTAGTAGTTAGGTATGCACCTTACTTCCCCGGCCCAAAAATCCCAAAGTAAGCCGTTACTCTGCCCGAGTAATGAGCTAAAAAACACAAAAACTAAGCCGTTATTCCACCCTACCAAAAAGGCCAAAACCCTCTAAAATAAGTTGTCACTCTGCCCGAGTAGACAAGCCAAAAGTCACCAAAAAAAGCAGTCACTCTGCCCAAATCAAAACAACAACCACACAACAAACAACAAAAAAGACTCCCTCTCCCTGAAGGACAGAGCGAGCACACTACTACTCTAAAAGGTAAAAGCCTTTAAGGCGTTATTTTATTTATTTATTTACTTTTCCGTTCATTTATTATTTAAACTTGTTATTTAAATCCGGCACAATGTAGTCAATATAAGCCGTTGTGCTGCCCGGATTAGAATAAGAAATATTATGTAAAAGAGCCGTTATAATGGCCAAATATTTTTAAATACATTTGTAATTATTGTAAGGAAATGGCTGCAAGTCCGTAAATAATGTAGCCACGGATGTATTTGTTTTAATTTCATGTCTTTTAATGCTTTATTTATCTGCTAAATAAATATAACAATAAGCATACTTTAGCCAAAAACTACTTTTGAGACCGAAAGGGCGAGTTGGGTGCCTAGCACCTTCCCAATTCGTAACTTAGCCTCCGAACGCGTTTTCTTTTTCTCTGGTTTATTTTTCTTTCTTTCTGGTTTTGCTTTATTTTGCCTTAAAATAAAGATGGCGACTCTAAAACTTTCGGATCCAGTGGGGCCTCGCAACACTCCTTCTTTGCACTTTTCCGTTCTCCCCTAAAAGAGGGAGAATGGGAATGGAAGGGTGATGTATTCTCATATCCTGGTATCCCCTAAAAAAGGGATAACTTGATGCGGGAAATCCAAAGCTCCCATAGTGATCCGAAACGGGCCATAAGACTATTTTTAATAAAATCCATAGTGGGGGCGTCGCAATATTCTATTTTGCACTTTTCCGTTTTCCCCTAAAAAAGGGAAAATGGGAATGAAAGGGTAATGCATTCTCATATCCTGGTATCCCCTAAAAAAGGGATAACTTGATGCGGGACACCATAAGTTCCCATATTGGATTAAAAATCCACTAAAGGCAACCGAGACGCATTCCAACGCACTAACATAGATAACACTCCTTTCGCACTTTTGATTTCGTCTTCCCCTAAACTAGGGAGGATGGAACGAGAGCAGTGGTGTCCCGCATTCGCACGTACGCGCACCCCTAACCAAGGGTGCGTGGAGTGCGGGCGCATCCTGGGAACCTCACACCCACCTGGTCTGAACATCAACCCACCAGGATACCCTCCATTTCCTCTCCCTCACGACGTCATTGTGGCTCTGGACCCGAAGCTGTATCTACTCGGCATGTGCATAGACCTCAAAACTGTCTGCACATTCATCGCCGAAGTCAAAGCTTGCAAAGATATGAACGAGTCGGGGATTCTACCGCTCTTCTGCCTACAGGACGACTACTACAGTATCCTCCTCGCTGAGGAATTCTATCAGAGAATGGTTACCGATCCCAAGACTCCGTCTGCAATGCATGGATGGATTCGAGGACGACTTATCTTCGTCTCTGCCAAAATGATTTCCAGAATCATTGGAGTTCGCTATGGTGGAGACTTTGAGTTATCCATTGCTGAGGCTGACCATACCTAGGAAGCAATGAGGGGAATCAACACTCCGAGGGAACCTCTAAGCAAAATGCTGAGGAACCTCTTCCCTTTGGATGTTTACTGCACAAGCCACCTGCTTGACAAGGGTCTTCTATTCAAAAACAGGGCCCAAGACATGTTCACTGCCGAACAGTTCAATCTCACAAGTGTCGTCTTCCTGCAGACTCAACTCAACTACGACACTATCATCTACAACAAGCTGAGGCACCACGTCGAAAAAGTGAAGGAGAGCCCTAATTTCAAAAGGCCTTTTGTCAGGCTCATCAATGTCCTTCTACGGGACACTGCAGAAATCAACTCTTTCGTTAAGGAAGATGTGCTCATTGTTGTGAGCAAGGACAAACAGATTACGACCACCTTCTTCAAGAAGTATGCCGACTATGAGAACAAGCGAAGGCAGCAACGAGGACTTCCCAATATCTCTCTTGACAAGGTTGCCAAGCCTTCGCCAATGGTGGTCACGCGTTTCAACATGGACACGTATGATGCTGCTAGCAAGGGATATCGCTATGGAAGGACCAAATTTGGCCAACCAGTCCCTACTGTTGCTCGCGAAATTCTCAGCGAAGCAAATGATCTGGCTGAAGAGTCTGAGCGGCTGTTGAAGAAGAAGGAAGCAGCTAAAGCCAAGAAGGCAAGGGCGGAAGAAGAGGCTGAAAAGCTTCAAGCAAAGTGGATAAGGCAAGAACTGAAGGCCGACAGACGTGACAAGTCTGCTGGCAGCTCTTTTGCAGCTGCTGGTAAGTCTTCATCACCCCAGCCTTCTAACCCTGAATCACCAACCTCCACTCCCCAGCCATCCCCTAAACCCAAACGAAAACCTTCTTCCGACCAACCCTCACCTTCACCCAAACATAAACGTAGGCGACTACGTCAAGCTCTACCGACCCAGCCACCAGCAGACATTGCTACCTCTGCGATGAAGCAGGTGAACCTCCTATTCAATAGCTAAGGCAGAAAAGGAAGTCTGCTGGCACCCAACCCTCTACCGCTTCACAACCCATTCCTACTGAGTCAACTACTCAGAGGGATTCAACCCCTCCAAATGAGTCTATCCCTCAGGAAGAGCCTCACACCCAGGAGGAGCCGACCCGAACACCCTCTCCAGACCCTCCTTCACCCTTCAACTACTCACCAAACCCATCTACCCCTTCTTTACCCCAACATAACCCAACCAACCAAACTACAACATCCAAACGAAACTAGACCACCCCTATAGAACCAACCCAACCTATACCCCTAATCCTAACCCTATGGTTTCCACCTACCCTTTCCTTTGCTTCTACGAGGTTCATCTTTGAACTCTCGTCAGTAGCAGACCTCTTTCCTCAACCTTCTCTCCCTCAACCGGAACTTACCCAAGTGAGACCAGAAGACCTTACCTATCCACCTCCTTCCTTCTGATTCTCCACTGAACCCCTACCCAGCCCTTCCGATATCTATGATCACTCGGACACCGATATCGAAATACCCCCAACACCTCCTCCCTCTCCCCTAGCGTCCAACTCTTCTTCTACCCATACCTTTCCCTCACGCAACTCAACTCCATCCACCTCAGCCACTCCACCTCTCCAGCAGCCCTTCTGACCCGTCACCACTGCCGATGCCACCTCTTCCACTGGAAATTAGCATATCCACATTGGCCTGGACCCTTCTCCATCTCAACCGGTCAACTCTGAAATTTTGACCCGCCTGGACGCAATATACGACAGACTGGGAGAACTTACCAGCATGTCCACAGCTGCTGCTGAGCTTGCAGCTGCCACGTCCAAGGCAACGAATAGAAATGCTGCCATTCTTCGACAGTTTCAAGACGATGTATGGACAAGGTTTGGACAGATGAAGCACGAGTCCACTACTATCAAGATCAACGTGGAAGCTCAACACAAGGAATACATACGGCTCTGCTCAACTCTGTTCTACCAGCTCTTCCACAGCATCACTCTCCATCTCGGCCACAACCGCCCGCATGTTCTCGAGCTCAACAACATGGCTCTCAACGCGTCTCACAATGTGATCAATATTGAGCGTGATCGTGATCTGGCCATCACGGAGGAGAGACAACTGAGGTCTATCAACAAGACTTTAATGGACGAGAACAACCGTCTACGTAAAGAACTGGACTACCGTTCTCGCTCCACCAGACCTCCTACCTCTGCCGATGATGAGTACACCAAACGAGTCGAAGAACTTGAATGACAGAGAAGAGACAAGGAAGCAGTAGACAAAGGCAAGGGGAAAAGACCGTGGTAGTTTTGTATCTTTTTCTCCCTTAACCTTTGTATCTATCTTAGTTTTTCAAAAACTCTGTAAACATTAAACTTCTTGTTTGAATACAGAAGATTACTGTCTTTCAAAAATTGTCTACTATTTAAATTCTTGCTATTTCAATTAATATATCTGCTTAGAATTTAAACATTCAGTTTAAATCTATTTTGAACTGTTTATTACTAATCCTTGTGATGTTCTTTACTTCTCTTCTGTGGTAAGCACGTAGATTAGATTTTACACTTGAGGTGTTCTTCTGTTTGATAGAGGCATGTCTACCGTTATAAATCTAAAATACTTTTTGACATGCTATTATCTATCATATAGTTTTATAGCCCTCACTTGTAAGTAATGATGACCAGATGCAAATAGGAGGAGATTATTGTTTATCATTTGTATCTTGATTTACATTTGTTCATACATTACATTAGTTTTATACATTAGTGGCTAATTGGGTTGCATATCAACTAGCGTGGCAACTGTGCATAGAACTTTGCCATAGAATAGTTTTTATAGGCTTCACAGGTTCAACGGAAGACTTCAGCAAAGCTTCACCGGAAGACCTCATTCAGCATCCAGCGGCAGACCTTGTCTTCACGTGTTCAAGCATGACGTGTCTAGTCACCAATTCTTAGTGGATTAATTAAATTCATCCTTTATCCATTTGAATTTGAATTAAAACATCTTCTATGACTTCTCAGACACGCCTGACCAGCATTCCAAAAAGCAAGAAGACTTTTGCCTTACGAGCTGAGCGAGGGAACCGACACTTACGATTGTACCAACTATTGCAGGTCTACAACTATGACTTTCTTACCTATCAGTTGCTGCAATAATTCTGCACCATTCCTTGCTCAGCATCAATGGGGTTATTATTACAGCAAAAACCACAAGCTTTGCAAGTGTAAGAGATAACAATCATATTGTTGGGGAAGTTACATATTATGGTGTTATTAATGACATGATAGAGTTAGATTATTTGGAAGGTAAGAAGGTTGTGTTGTTCAAGTGTGACTAGGTGTCAGGAGGAAAAAGAAAAAGGAAGGATGACCATGGGTTCACGTTAGTAAACTTCACACAGTTAGCTACAAAGAAAGACCCGTTTGTATTAGCTTCTCAAGTTGAACAAGTTTTCTATGTGAATGATCCTGTCGAGAAGGGATGGAAGGTCATTGTTACAACAAAACCGAGAGATAATTATGATATGGTTGAAGTGTCGAGTCTTGATGATGTTGAAACATACTTACAAAGTGAAGCTTGCAATCTCCAATCTCATGGTGAGAATGAAGAAGTTAATTGGACCAAGCAGGATATAGATGGGATGATAATTGAACTAGCTGAAAAATAGTTAGAAGGTGGACGATAGAAGTAAAGATTGAGCGATGTTTTGCCAAACTAAAAGTTGCTATTAGTTTTTTTGAGATGTTTCATTGATATGCTTTCCTATGGATTTTAGTTAGTTCTTTGATTTGATGTTACTGATTGCGTTTTACTTAAGAAAATTTTTCAGATGTTATATTGATATGTTTTTTTATATGAATGTTAATGTCATGCATAATTTTTGTAAGGTATGTTGGACCAAATAACTTTTATTCTATAAGAAATCTGTTCTCACTCACTGTGGTTGTTTTAATTTTCGAAAGATATAATTTTTATAGTTACATACTAGTGTTGATGGCTCCAAGATCATCTAATGTTCGACATCGCTTGTATGATGAGAGTTCCAATGAGCCGCAAAGGGAAAACATGGTTGATATTGGGATCAATAGCTCAGGTTTGTAATGAACCACATATTATGTTCAAATGCCTTTTTGTTAGATTAATCTTGTAGAGATTGTTCTCATACATAGATGCAAACACTTTATTTAATTTTATTTTTTCTACCAAAAGCTACGTCAGATAATTCTAGTGGGAAGAAGGTGCGAGGGCCCACATTCATGAAAAAGGTTTGGGGAACTACTAGTGGTCATCGTACAACTGTTGAATTTAACAAATATGGACAACCAATTGGAAAGAAAAGAAGTAAGTTTGTCCATTTTATTGGTTCTATTGCACAAAATGGACAATTTATGCCTCTTACTTGCAAAAGCTGGAAGAAGATGCCACAAGTCTTGAAAAATGATGCACTGAAGATGATACAGGCACTTTCTATCATACATACAATGTTAGTGCATGCTTCAGTTCTTCATCTAGAGGGCATTCATGAATCAACATACATTTCCAAATTTAGGCTAGCATTGATACATCAGAACATGATTTTTTAATCATTTTACAGTGAAGCAAGCATTGATATATCTTGATCCATAGGTTGTTTGAGCCATTTTTTTGTAGGTTTCAGTGAGGTTTGTTCTGAGTTGTGATCCAATGCTTGCAGGAGCTTACAGTTCAGAAATCATGTGTTTTCATACAATTCATTCGGGAAATCTTTATACGATTTGTGCGTATCATGTATATATTTATTTTGCCTTTAAACATGTAATATTGTTTTGATGATCCGACATTTGTGTTTTTGCGTGGGCTAGTTTTGTTGATTGCCATTGACTGACTAGTTGATTTGATAGAAAAAATAACAGGGTCGAACTTCCAAGCTAGGTTCTGACACCAGTTTCTATTCGAAATTACTGGATTCTGATTATACTCTATTTATTTTTCCTAGTTGTGCATGTACCCTATTGATATCGTTGTTCCAAACTGAATGATTTGTGTATTGAAAATCAAAATTGCAAGCTTTCTTTGTTTGTTGATCAAATTGTCTGTGATGATAAGTTTGACTTTCAAATGGAGATTTTTTTACCCGGATTGGAGGGAGTATTAAGCATGACAATAGGAAATTATAACTAGTCCGACTCCGAGCAACAAAATGATACGCAAACATGGCAATCCAGTATTCCTGCGGCTGCCTATGGCCTAGTCCTGAAAAACACCACAATGTCAATAGTCTAGAAAACATTTATGTGCTTGTTTCCTATAGAGATTGTTGTAGTAGTCTATCTCCTATAATTGCAACTAACATGGTTTCACATATGGTAATATAAGAAGTTGTTATACCATGGGATGGATCCTATATCCTACTTAACATTAGCTAGATGTTTCCTTTTCTTATTGAAATGATCCTTCTTAGCATTAGGGTTGAAAGGGGGGGGGGGAATTTGGACTCAGGCTAGAGGAAAGTTTTTGATGGCTATAAGATGAAGAAGTTTGGGATGGGGACCGGTAACTTTCTGTGAGGTCAATATGGGCAGTTTTCCTTAATGAAGGGTGCACTTGCGTTGGGCTACTGGCTGTTGTAGATGGACATAAATCAGATTTGTTGTTGTTGAATGAACCTGAACAGAAAGGGGTATTGGCAAGCGTAGAAGAGGATACGTTGGTTCGATTTGCAGCACTTGCATTGGTCTAGACTGAAGAGTTGGCTTCTTGAGGATTAGGAACTGGGATTGCCGGGCCATGAGGGAAAGCTAGAGCAGCATGTAGGTTATTATTAACCTTATGAATTTTTCTCTCCTATATGTGTAAACGTGTAGGATGTTGCCAAGAAGAACAAAGCAAGTTGTGCAAAACAATCAATGATTCACAGAACAGGAAAAAAGAGTTTTGCAAAGGTGTCAGAGGATGGGGTAATTAATTTTGAAAATGTTAATATAAATGATAATTTTTTAAAGTCAATTTTTATACGATGATCTTCAATATATTTAATGTAGAAAAAAAACCGGGTTACACCCCTCCACGCATGGACTTATTTATAAAGTGCTATTCAAAGAAGGATGGAAGTGCTGGAAATGAATCGTCTGGACAGGCAATAGTTTGTTTACTATCTTGCTATTATATATTTTTTGTTGTATAATACACTAATATCATTTCCAGCCAAGTAAAATAATTTACTTAAGATATGTTTGTAGGAAAAAAATGCTTTAACTAGCTCAAAACTTACCGGAAGGGTCAAGACACAATGCTGATAATGATAATGCTATATTTGCACAAGTATTAGGAAAAGAAAAACTAGGTCATGTGCGCATGCGTGGATCAGGTGTTTGCCCAACTGATTTGTGGGGTACAATGCCAAGTCGTGCTACAGCTTACAGAATGGCCATGCAATTTCAGACAACCTTAGACATTGTGGCAGGAAAATATGGTGAGTTAAGAACTAGGTATGAGCGCATGGAATCTATACTGATGAATGGCGGTAGGAATGGAGGCACTCCTTCAAATCCATCAAATGAACCTCAAGGGTCTTGTCAATTGAATCGAAATCAATCAAGTGAACCTCAAGGGTCTTCCCAATTGAATCGCTCTAATGAACCTGATGTGTCTTCTCAACATCAAATAGGTCACCTATCATCCACACGTCCAATAATTCAAGTAAGTCTCATTTATACTTAACGATGACAGTTGCCTGTTTGCCTTAATTTGGATCATGACAATTACTTAATTTGGATCATATAAAGTTACTAGATTCATGTTTGCTATATATCTATCATATCTCGCAATGTGCTCTTGCAATACAAATGAAATATGATGAAATAAATTCATAGTCGAATGGAACTAATCAACCAAAAAGTGGAGCGGAAATGCTCATCAGTCTCATATATACAAGTACTGAAATGGTTGGTTGTCGTTCACCAAAATCCACGTTATTTGTCAAATGTGTTTAGATAGTCATAGCAATTTTTAACTTTTGAATAATTCAAATTTGGAAGGGGGTCAAATTTGAACACATCTTTCTTAGCTTCTTGATCTTGTAAGCCTTGATATATTAGCTAGCATGTGGCTACTAATGCAACCACTACTCTGGTGGCGAGTTTCACATATAAAAATGAGTAATCGCTACCACGGGTAATGCTCCGGAGGATCTCCATCAGCCATTATTATTAAAGATAGATCCCTCTCAAGACAATCATGAAAACTGAAACAAGTTCCTAGTAAATTCCTGAACTATCCTTCTAAGAAAGACATGTTTCCCTCCTATACCAGGAATTTGTCTAGTGTATACTGATTCCAACGTACAGTCACATCATTAATCAATTGTAGTAATTGTGAGTAGGGGACTTGTATTTTACAGTTGATGTTATTTCGCGTGTATATACTTCCACCGTGTTTCTTATGGCCATTAGTTGCTATAAAACTAATGAGGTTCTTTTGACTTGGCATGTTCAATGAAAAGCACTTCTTTTCTGGTAAAATTATAGTCTCTTACAAAACTATTATTCATGTTAAGGGGTAGTTGCTGGGTTGCTCATAGAATCACCATCCACCACCCAGCATCACTGCCAGCAGCCACTGTTTATAATTGATCAATTAACACTGTTTATGAAAAGCACTTCCTATTTATGACAATCATAGTCTCTTGCAAAACTATTATTCATGTTGCTCATAGTCTCTTACAAAACTATTATTCATGAAAAACACTTCCTGTTTATGATTGTTCAACTAACACTGCTAGCTATTCTCTACTGTCCCAAGTGATGGTGGATAATTATTTCAGGCACTTAAAAAGTATTCTTGTTGGTATGTATCAGAAGAACGGTTGATGTTTGTTTGAGACTTGAAAGAAAAGTATACTGGAAAAAAAGAAAAGCATGGAGATCAATGATGAAAGTTGAAGCAACATCATATGAGGCCTCATCATGAAGTTAAGAAAAGTATATTAGCTAGCGTGCGGATGCTAATGCAATCGCTACTCTGATGGCTAATGGCTGATTAGTTATTCAATTCCTTCTTTCAAAATTTTCTACTTGCATTGATTTCTACATTCACATCATTCCTAGTGGATTTGTCTCTAGATTAATGTTGGATTTATTTTATTTATGTTTTAGGCCGGTGCAATAGTCTCTATCAAGAGTATTGCAAATGCAAACCATGTTGTTGCCAAGGGAATCATCTCTAGTATTGATCCAAAAACACAAGTGGAAGGTGTAGATTTAGGTCGTAATTGGTGTGAAGTACAGGTTCAAGTTCCTATGGAATGGGACGAAGAGTTAATTAGGCCATATGGACTTTTTACAACAATTGGTGATGCGATTGGAGCACCTATAGCTTGGCCTTTATCATTGGTATATTTGTATTATTTAAGTCCATTAATCATTATAATATGCGTGTGTATGCCATTTTTTTTACTTCTACTAATTTAAATTTACATATTTTGTAGGTAACACTGTTGGATTTTGATTTAATCTAGTTGCAACCTCAAAATAGTGCAGATGGAGAACTTCATATATTAGTTGCGATGAACGACTTACGTTTTATTAGTGTGTTTGATTATTTTTGCTAGTATGATACAATGACTACGCATGGTTAGTTTTATTTTGATATGCCTAAATTATCAAAATACTTGGTCTAGGGTAGTGTAATTAAAGTGTTGGTGATTAATTTTATGATACCTCTTTGATGATTATATGTTTTTGTTTTTATACCTTTAACAATTTTTTTCTTATCTTGTTTATAGATAAAACATCAATAGCATGAAATTAAATATATTGAGCAGGTTGATGTTATTGTCCTTTGGGAGCTCTTTTTGATTGCCTTAATAATACTACTTAGGGCCTTTTGATGTGCCCCAATAGCAAGTGGTAAAACAGCTTTTATACATTACATATAGAGGCGCTTTGAAGTGCCTTAATAGCAAACTATAGAACAACCTCCATAGAGTAGTTATTGAGACACTTCTAGGTGTTGTTTCAATAGTTCTATTAAGGCATTTGATGGTAGTTGTAGACACCCCAATTTCGTACCCCTGGTATGTGACATGACATAAAATATCAAGACCTGTTAAAACATTAACAAATGTCAAGTTCTGAGGTCAAAAGTGCAAAGGACAAAGCGGGATGCGCAAAAGGACGAAGTAGGGGACCAAAGTGTACAAAAAGGAGAAGTTCAAAATTGGGCATGGCCACCATGAAATTTGGGCATGGCGCCCAATTTCATGGGCTGCGCCCAGTTTTGTTCTACACTGCGCCCAAATTTCTGATTCATTTGCCGTAAAGCCCAAACTCTTCTGCGCTGTGTAGAACCCGGATGATGCATGAAGAAGGAATTTAAATTCCATCGATGTCCTCAGTTCAGCCTATAAATAGAGGCTCTCAGCTCTTCATTCAGCACACCTTTCCTTCGATAAAATTC
The DNA here is from genome assembly GCA_013146195.2 of Codonopsis lanceolata. NCBI lineage: Eukaryota > Viridiplantae > Streptophyta > Magnoliopsida > Asterales > Campanulaceae > Codonopsis > Codonopsis lanceolata. The sequence continues at coordinate 6,194 of JABEVN020001147.1, read as the reverse complement.
TCCGCGTTGTCGTTACGCTGGAGAAATAGAGAGCGATGTGAGATAGTGAGCGATCACCTCAAAAAGCCTCGAAACTCTGTCAAACCTCCTCCAAACACAAAATCAATCGGTAGAAGTGAGCCTTAGCCCCCCAGCTAGGTATCCACCCTTTTTCCCCGGTCCAAAAATTGTGGAAAGAGCAGTTGCTCTGCCCGATTTAAAAGGCCAAATCAGCCAGAAATAAGCCGTTATTCTGCCCGATTTCAGCCTACCTCAAGCCAACAAAACAACCAAACACAAATAGTTACTCTGCCCAAATCCCAAAGCCAAAAGTAACTTTCAGAAGCAGTCACTCTGCCCGAATTCACACAACACACAACACACAACAACAACAAAAAAGACTCCCTCTCCCTGAAGGACAGAGCGAGCACACCCTAGGCTGTCAGTAAATTTTATTTTAAAGCTTTCATTTTGTAAAAGTATTATTTCCAATCCGGCCCAATGTAGATATATAAGCAGTTGTGCTGCCCGGATTTAGTTAGGACATAGTACTAAATGTAGCCGTTATTATGGCCAAATATTTTCAAGTATATTTGTAATTATTTGTAAAAGAGACAGTTGTAAGTCTGTAAACAATGTAGACATAATGGATGTATTTGTAGGCAGTTAATGCTTTATTTATCTGTTAAATAAATATAACAACAAACATACTTTAGCCAAAAACTATTTTGAGACCGAAAGGGCGAGTTGGGTGCCTAGCACCTTGCTAACTCGTAACTTAGCCTCCGAACCCGTTTTCATTATCTCTGGTTTTCTTTTTGGTTTTGCTTTATTTATTCCTTAAAATAAAGATGGCGATTCTAAAACATTTTGGATCCAGTGGGGCCTCGCAATATCTCTCCTTGCACTTTTCTCGTTTTCCCCTAAAAAAGGGAGAATGGGAAGGGAGAGGTGATGTATTCCTATGTCCTGGTATCCCCTAAATAAGGGATAACTTGACGTAGAAAACCCAAAGCACCCATAGTGATCCGAGATAGGCCATAACGCTATTTTCATAAAATCCATAGTGGGGGCTCTGCAACATTCCTTCCTTGCACTTTCACGTTTTCCCTTAAAAAAGGGAGAATGAGAATGGAAGGGTGATGCATTCCCATATCCTGGTATCCTCTAAAAAAGGGATAACTTGATGCGGGAAACCCAAAGCTCCCATATTGGATCAAAAATCCACTAAAGGCAACCGAGGCGCATTCCAATGCGCTATTCCGACAGCACTCCTCTCGCACTTTTGATTTCGTCCTCCCCTAAAAAAGGGAGGGTGGAACGAGAGCAGTGGATGTCACCGCATCCGCACGCACCGCACCCCTATCCGGGGGGCGCGGAGCACTCATCCCAGAACCCACGGGGCGACTCTGGGAGATCGCTTTTATTTTAATAAATAAAAATGGAGGGCTAGACTCAGTAACCACAACTTTTTTTTCTTTTGTTTTCTGGCTAAAGTATGCTTGTTATATTAATTTAAACACTTGAATATTGCGTTCTTTTAACATCCGTGTCTATATTTGTGGATATGATCCTCCATCTTGCAGCAGTTTCATTTCAAACACTGTTACGGATATACTTGAAAATATTCGTATTTAAAAAAAAATTGCAAAAAAATATATATGCAATATTGTACGTGCAATAATTTCCGGGCAACACAACAAAAGGGCCGGGGCTTTATTTTTAAAATCTTTTCATCTTCGGTCTTATATTATTTTATTTTGCTTTATTTTCATTCAGCAATATATATATATATATATATATATATATATATATATATATATATATATATATATATATATATATATGCATTCATTCTGTCATTTTATTTTGGGGATTAGAACTCATTTATAATAAATAGGAATAGATAGATTCCCCGCTTTTCTTTCTATTTCTTGATGATATGCTTGCTTGCTCGCGCTTAAACTAAAAAACCGAGAAAATCCACACACAACAACAAGACATGCCATATCTGTTTTATTTTCTATTTCTATATCTGGAAAAAAAAACATGTTTTGCTGTTTAGATACCGCACACACGCGCACATGCATATAAATATATTCCGAACTGCTACCCTACACCATAGCCAGCCTACCCCCTGCATGAACCAACGTTAGACTGCATATAGATTTTCAAGACACTTCAAAGACCGACCGGTTTTTGCATTTTAAATTGTTGGTCAGCCCCAGTCAAAAGTCAAAAAAAAAAAAGTGCGCAAGTCAAGAAAAAAAATTGTGCAAGTCAAAAAAAAATTTATACACTGGGGCTGATTTATTATTTTCAAATGCTCGACCTAGACCATTTCGAATGGTGGATCCCGGAAAGAGTATATGCCCTTCTCCTAGGGTCAGCCAGGTGGAATACATTGGTCCTATACTCTGGAGAAAGAATCCACTGTTCCAGGAAAGTCCTGAGACTCAAAATTGCTGTGCTTATCCCAATCTAGAAAAATAATAAATAATAAAATATATTAATAAAGGCACGCTGTACTCCAAGCCCAGAAAACCTTCAGCCAGCCTCCTGATACCTCCAAACCCATTTTCCCCAGAAACCTGGCCCGAATTTGGAAAGGCAAAGACAGTATTGGTCGGTTGATACGGGAAACAAGTGTAGAAATCAGAACAGAGGGTATCGGGAACAGATCGATAGAGGCGTAAACAGTAGGGTACGCATCCGACGATGGCGAAAAGTGAATGCAGTCGCCACGGGTACAGATATAGTGGGCCTGTGGTATGCTCCGACTCCAAGAATGCAAGAAGGGCTTGACCAAAATTTGGGTGCAACCGCTAACGATCGTATAATGAGCCAAATGGAATGCGGGTACAAAGCTTGAAATCTAGTGGTGAGGTAATCTCTTCCCCTGCAGTCCCCCAAGAAGCATCAACCTCACATATGCCTCCAAACCCAAACCCTTAGCCAAACACTAACCCACCAAACACTGCCATCACCCCAAATCCTAACCCTCCATCAACTCCCTACTACCCAAATGTCAAACCTTACCCATCCTACCCTCCATATCCTATCCCAAACACCAACATTCCCCAGAGTCCAAATGACCTCCCTTTTCCTATTATCAACCCACTCCAAAACAGCCCACATATGGATCCCAAAAGCTATAACCCGTCAAGCCAAGTTACTAACTACTTACCTTCCGATGATCCTGGCCTCCCAGCCGAAACCATCCAAAATCCACCAGCCTACACTACCCAAAACCCGTATCCTGTCAATAACCCACCAGCCCAAAATCCATATCCTGCCAATAACCCACCAACCCAGAATCTCTATTGTAAAACCCTAATTTATGTTGTTGCTTGTGTTATGCATGAACTCATACACTTATAATCATCATGAATATGTTCATTTAGCTCCCGTATATGTTTAAAGTCAATAGCATGATCGTTGACGCCGTTGAGACGCATGTATGCACTTTTCTTTCAGCGAGATGCCTTGAATCTCGGTTTAAGATTTATGTTGTAAATCATGGATAATTGTTAGAGGGCATTTAAAACATCATTAACATGCCTTGGATGTTGGTTAGATGATGGTTGCATCGTCGGTTTGGTTGCTAGTTTGATTCTAGCGAAAACCCTTTTCGCTTGACTTTTCCGGTGTCGTCGCGAGTTCTGCCTGAGTTCTTGGCCATGTTTTGATGAGGTTTGAGACTTGATTCCTTTGGTTATAGTTTGGAGGACATTAAGGTTGATTTATAGACCATTTTTGGCTTGAAGGACTCGAACGCACGCTGAGAGGCCGGGACCGAGCAAGGAATGAACAAAGGCTGAATTGCTGGGAGGCTTCGATGCGCTTCGCATCATATAGCCGAAGCGACCGCAAGGGGTCTTGTTCCGCATTACGGGATTTTTAATCCCTTCTATTCTCGGTCTCGAATTTTTGACCACTTAAACCTAATCTAAACCCATCCTAACCCCACTTAATTAGCCTAACACTAATCCTAAACACCTATTAGGAGATTAGGGGTAATTAGTGACTTAATTAGAGGATCTAATCCTCATATTTAAACCCACCGCCAAGATCTCTCCCATTGTTGGCCAAAACAGACATGCCCTCTTCCTCTTCATGTATTTCTTCAAGCACTCAAGGAGACCCGGGAGAAGCTTGAGTGAAGGTGATTTCTAGGGTTTCAAAGGGGCCAAGCTTGGTGTCCATTGATAGGTCTTCTTTCTTCCCCATTCTACCTACAAGTTTGAAGAAGAGTTGGAAGAGACACCCTCTTCTAATCCGAAAATTTCGGCTTTAGGTTGAGCTTTTGGTAAGTTTCTACCTTTCTTCTACTTCTTTTTAGGCTCCATTGACCCTAGGAAACAACCATTGATGCTATTTGGGGTCATGGAAGCCATTGTTAGGGTTCAGAAGATACATGAACCCTAGGATTTCCAATTCATGATAGAACTTGATTGGCCTATGTGAGACCATGTCTATGTGAAATTCATGTTCTAACTAGCCTGTTGAACTTGATTATGTTGATTGTTCATGTGGATTGATGTGAATTTGGTTGAGATACTTGGAGGGTGCTTTGCCCTAATTTTGTTTTAGCTTGCAAATTGATGATGTGAGCTTGATTAATGTGTTTTATATGCTTAATAGAGTATATTAAACTTTGCTATATGAATTGATTATGGGTATTGAGCTTGAATGACAAAGATGCTTGGAGGGGATTTTCCCCAAATTGTGTTTGGCTTGTCAAACATGATTGTAAGCCTAGTTTTTGAATTACACATGTTTAAGATATTATATTAAACCATGTTGTAAATTTTAATCATGATTTGAAGGTTATGATTGTATGATGACTTAGATGAAATTATGCACAAATGATTAATTTGTTCTAAGTTGCTAAATTAATTTGTTGGGTTTATATGAGTATATTGAACATTGGGATTATGGTTTTGGGCGATAGTTATGAACATAGGGATATGATGAAGCCTAAGCTTCTATTCCTTGAATTTTCGGAAAACTTAGATTGAACTCAACGGAGTTAACCTTTGGGTTAGTATGAATCCTAGGAACTATAATTTTAAGTCTACGGAATTTTGGGTAGAATTCATGGAGGTCGAGCCTCCAAAGTTTTGAAGTGTGTGAAGCACACTTGATTATGAGAGCTTATATGATTCTCGGTTGTGATGTTTATGCTAGTTGTGGATGAATTGCATGACTAGTTTGATAGTAGAGTGTTTACCTACTTGTTTTGAGCATATGAGTATATATTACTTGTGCTTGGGTTTTGAGTCCAGTGAAGTCGGTTTGGTTGAGAGTTTTGGTGGACGATACATCGTCTTCACGTGTGAGATTCGTGATCGCGATGGATCGCCGTCTTAGTTTGCACACACCCCTCCATCGATGGCCACGGTGGGGAAGTAGTTTATCTTAGTTGTAGTAATACACATGACTTTGATAACTATGGAACTCGGCGGAGATCGTCTGGGGACGTCGATATCTACGAGAGGATATCGAGGGCACATAAAGGTTTTGCACGTGTTTTGCGGGAGCGACACGCGGAGGAATTTGGAGTAATGGTATCATATCCCTTATACATGAATTGTTTCACAAGTGCTTAAGTGAATAACGTGCTTGGTGAATTGGATATGATATGATGTTTGTTTTGGTTTCTTACATGTTATACTTAATAGATAACATATTGATTAATGTTGTTAAGCATGTATGCTATCACATGAGTATTATTGGAATGTGGTTTTATGCCAAAGGTATAGATCATTATTGTTAAGTTTATATGCCTTGACATGAATATTATGGGAAGGCTATGTTATAACAATAACATGAAGTTGTTATGTTAATATGCTTTATCATGAATATTATTCGGATATGGCATTATGTTAGCGAGGTGATATTGTTAAGTTTATATGCCTTGACATGTAAATCATCGGAAGGCTATGTTATATCAATAACAAGAATTATGATCGTTAAGCATATAAATGCTTGACATGGATTTTAGTGAGATGTTATACTACAATGATAACATGTTTTATTAATGTTGAGCATGGATGCCATAACATGATTTTTATATAAGGTTATTTCATGATAGCATGATGTAATTTATGATTGAGCATTATGCCATGATAGGAAGTTACGGTTAGTAACTTACTAAGTCTTTGTGACTTACTTTTTATTTGTTGGTTGTTTCCCTAGATCCGAAACGACGT
>JABEVN020001146.1:0-26112 GCA_013146195.2 Codonopsis lanceolata | reverse complement strand
AATAACCTCGACATGAGGAAACCTTTAGTTCCCATTTTGGATACAAAAATCCACTAAGGCAACCGAGGCACATTCCAACGTGCTAACATAGACAAAGACTCCTCTCGAACTTTGATTTCGCTCTTCCCTAAACAAGGGAGGCTGGAACGAGCAAAGGGTGTCCCAAGATCCGCACGCACGCCAAGCACCCCTATCCAGTGGCTATGGGCGTGTCGCACCCTGAACCTCACGCGCTGGCTACTGGGAGTTGTTTTATTTTAAATAAAATGGAGGGCTAGACTCATAAAATAAAACTTTTTGTTTTTTTCTTTGTTTTGGTCAAGATGCTCGTTATATTAATTTACGATTTCAATAAAGTGTTCCCATTACTGGCCGTGGCTATATTTGTGGATATGATCCTCCATCCGGCAAAGCAGCCTCTGCTCCGATACCGTTACGATATGTTTAAGAGTAAAAAAAAAAAAAAATATATATATATATATATATATATATATATATATATTATATTCGAAAATATATATATATATATATATATATATATATCTATTATATATATTACAATAAATTCCTGGCAAAGACAACAAAAGAGCTGGGCTTTACTCCCGCTCTATATTATTATTTATTTCATCATTTTCTTTTTTTTTTATTCTCAGACATTTGTACATATTTACATTCATGCTGCCATTTTATTTCTGGGACATAGGACCAAAATTTGTAATTAATAGGATAGATAGTTTCCACTTTTCTTTCTATTTCTTAATGAGATATGTTGCTTGCTTACGCCAAACTAAAAAGCCGAGAAAATCCACACAAACAAAGAAGACAGCCATAATGTTTCTATTTTTCTGCTTATATATCAGAATAAATAAAGATTTTATCGCTTTCTAGATACCACACACACACACATGCATATAGCTATATTCGAATCGTTACTCCTACACCATGGCCATTACCCCCTCGCATGAGCCAACGTTAGAATGCATATAGACTCTCGTGACACTTCATTGACCGACGGTTTTTGCATCTCGACAAGTGAATCGCCCCGTCAAAAACAAAAGATATATAAAAAAAAAAAGAGTCAAAAAAATATATATATAAAAAATGCTAAGTAAAAAAAATGATGAAAAAAGAAAAATAAATTAACAAAAAAAATAATAATAACAAAACAAATAATAAATAGAGTCGATTTATTATTCTCTCGATGCTCGACCTAGACCATTTCGAATGGTGGATCCCTCGAAAGAGTATGCCCTTCGCCTCGGGACCAGCCCACCCAGGAGTCGAAAGGCGTGTGGAATACGTTGTCCTATACTGAGAAAGAATCCACTGCTCCAGAAAGTCCCGATCTGCCAAAATAAAGTGTGCTTATCCGGCCAATCAGGAACAAACAAATAATAATAAAATATACTAATAAAGGCACGTCAGACTAAACCCAAAGCCTTCCAAACTCTCGATACATCAAAACCCATTTTCCTCGTAAACCCAGCCCGAACTTGAAAGGCGATAGTATAGTACCTATTGATACCGAAAGTAGGCGTAAATCGTAACGTAAGGTATCGCATCGATCGACAGCGACGTAATCGCTCGTAAAGAACAGATCCAAGCAAGATGGCAAGATGAGCAACCGATATGGGCAGATTCGTGGGCTCCGTGATATGCTCCGACCCTGCACGCAAAGAAAGCTAGACCGTAATTTGGTCAGCACGAGATGAACGCTTGCTAAGCAAATAGCAAGTCTTATACAAGGTTCGAAGCCAGATGGTGAGGTGAATTCTTCCCTACAATCCCCCGGGGAAACATCAACATCCACGTGCCTCCAAATCCAACTCCTCGGCCAAACACTAACCCACCAAATATCACCACTACCCCAAATCCCAATCCTCCACCAAATCCCTACTACCCAAATATCGCCGTACTTACCGTCACATCCTTCATATCTACTCCAAACACCAAAATTCCCAAAGCCCAAATGACCTCCCTGTTCAGATAACCAACCCACTCGGAAACGGCCGACGGCCGAATATGGACCCACAAAAGTATAACCCGGGGCCAAGTTACCACATATTTACCTTATAATGATCTGGCCGCTCGGCGTCAGTAAACAACCCAAAACCCTTATCCTACCCGAGAATCCACCAACCCAATATCCACATCGGTCAAAACCCTTACTGACACGCGAGAAATTAACTTGACGAGAAATAACTTGACCCTAATCGGCCCGGCCCGGTATATACCAAAAGCCAACCCCCAACCCACCCAAGTAGAGCGGCGTGGAAAATATAAAGGCTATGATGCTTAAACTTCAACAAAGGGAATTTTCACGGGCACTAACATTACAACTGCTCGGCGGTGTTGCCTTTCAAATTCAAATGCCCGACATAGAAAAAATTTGATGGGAGGCTGGATGCCCTTTATCTCGCAAAATCTTATTCCACGGCATGCGATCGAGGGAGCTAGCTTTGAGGCTATGGCTTCCAATTTTCACCTCACCCTAATAGAGGCACCAAACAATGGCTAATGTTGTGCGATAGCAGCACCATGAATACGATGGGACCAAATAGCTGAAGCGTTCTAGAAAGGTACAAAGACAACACCCGGTCCGAGAAAAATAGAAGGGACCTTGTCGTGCACCGGAGAGGAAAAAGAAACTTATTTGATTTGAGTTCGTAGTCGGTGGAAAAAAGTTGGCCCGGCCCTTTGACTTTGGCCGGACACGATCCGGTGAGTCATGCCTTAGAATGTTTATCAAAAACCTCCGGCCCATTTACGGAACACATGCGGTACCTTCCCTACACCAATTTTAAAGAAATAGTAGAGATAGGCTCGTATTGATGATGATATACGGGCGGCCAATTACAAGCCAATACGCATCTACCTCTTTCAGTTACTCTAAAGGGAAGGCGGTGCGACCACAGCACCAATTGTTAATGCGGTAGGAAATTCATCGCCCCTTTTTCTACCCAAAATTATGGCGGTGTTCCATGGTCTTATGGGCGGAGCGTATAGGTCTCAACACCTGATCGGAGGAAATAATGGTCGGCAATTTTAAATCGAACCGCCATTATGATGAGCTGCAAGCTTCTCGTCGTGGTGATCTGCTGGGGGGGCTAATGGCTCGGGAGTGTTGAAGCCTTTGGAAAACTATAGGCCACCAAACCCCTACGACACATGGAATCATGCCCATTATTGTGAATACCATCGCTGCATTGCGGTGGTCACCCACCGAACTAGAAGCATGCTACACGCTCAAAAATGCTATCCGAGTTTGATAGATGATAAGGTTATTGAAAAGCCCACTCCCAGACCAAATATAATCAATAACCCTCTACCTCAAATCAACATGATCGAGATCGATGACAACTTCCTGGGCATGATAGGCAGAGGTACTAATTATGAGAAGCTCCCTGCTGAGTTTGAGCCTACTTCTAATAAACCTCAGAACTAGTATATACTGACACGGCCCGCTTTTGGCGCCCTTGAGATGCGGTGGACTACTTGGGATATATTACCTATTCCTTTCCCTAGCCTTACGGTTTGGTCATCTACCAATCCGCTCCCTAAATTGAGGATCTCAAACCCCAGGGTCCTCAATAATGTAATTAACCCTGTATGGTGTGCTTTTAATAATAATCTAAACGTCTTTGCTTATTTCTTAGTTGCACCTACATTAAAAGACACATTAAATAATTATAATAATGAGTCATTTAATGAAATGGACCCAAAAGATAAAAAAAATATTTGCTTGAGCTTGTAAAGTCAGTTGAGCAACAGGAACAACATCATCAACGACAATCGAAGATCGATCTACTATCAATGGAACGCCGACAAGGAAATCAAAGAAGTCGAATCGACAACTACATGCAAGGCTCCAAAAGAATACCACTCATGGATCTCCTCAAAAGGTTCGTGGACATGCTCGCCTAGTCCTATGAAGATGTGTCGTGGGTACACCCACCATGGTTGAACACCCGGACCCCACATGCCCGGGATGCTGGGTCAGCCAAACGACAAAAGCTCCACCGCATCAAAGCCGTAATGGTCACTACAAGTTGAAAAAAAAAGAGAAAGCATGAAACAGCCACACGTCAACTTCATTCGGCATGCTGGGCTATAGTCAAATCAAAAGCAGCAGGAGACCAAGAGAAGACCTCATCCCTTGGGGGACCTACTGCTACCATGTCATGCCGTCTGGGCTAAAAAATGTTGGGGGCTACTTATCAAAGGCTGTTACCCCTCTCTTCCACGATAAAGCCGTGACATTGTCAATGGGATCCGTACCGAGATGTCAGATTCCCCACAAAACCAAGAAAGAAGACCTTGTTCTCACCCTCCAATTTCAATGAGCTCAAAAGGTATGGTGCCCCGATCCATTCTATCCGACAAGTGCTTCCTCTTCCGCAGAAATTAGGTGAAAAACCCCGAATGGGCAGCCTAGGCAAAAGTTAGGGCATTAGAAAAAAAAAGAATGAAAAAAAAATGAAAAAATGAAAAAGAAGAAATAAGGGCTCGCTAGGCTGAAAACCCGAAAGGGCGGCCTAGGCAAAAATTAGAGCACACAAAAAAAAATTATTCATAATAAAAAATAAGGGCTCGCTAGGTTGAAAACTCGAAAGGGCGGCCTAGGCAAAAGTTAGAGCCAAATAATCAATATATATCAGGAGAATAAGGAGAGGGAAGGCACTCTTTGAAACCTCGACATCTTACCTCCGCCTTCGACAAGATGCAAAGGGGCTCGTCTCGACAGAAGAAAAAGAAAAACCAAGACATAAGCTCGCAATAAAACACTAAAATATAATATTACGGGTCCTAAGGTGCAACTTAAGAATAATTGCTAAATAAATTTAGGTTATACATTAATTGCCTATACATATCAATTATTGCCTATACCCCCTTTGTTTCCCCCAAAATTATCCTTCATTTGCAGCTTAAGCCCCGGAGTAGTCCATCAGTGCCTGCGGCATCCGCCCGGCCGGTCCCATATACTTTTTCCGCAAGGCACAGAAAAGGTTCAGTCTCATCAGAAGGAGAGGCACCAGAAGTATCCTCGCCCTATTCATCATCTGCGTTGCCATTGTCCTGAAACAACCAAACAACTTGGATCTCGATCATTCACCGCGGCCTGGTCGATTATGAAGAAAAATGCAGAGTTGTGAGAATAGCCTTATGCCAAGTATAGCCCTGCAACAATGGTATGGCCGAGAACGTAAGGAGGATCGCTTTTCCTTTCCCCTCGCATACCACCTAAAAAAAAAAGAAGAAAAAAAAAGAGGAAGAAAAAAAGGGAAGCCTGTTCGAACCCAAAGGTATATTCCTTTAAAATCTATTTTGGAAATACAGCGTGCCATTACCCGTTAGGTCGGTATAGCTTTACTTTGTGCGTGTGTTTTGAGTCTGCATATTTTTATTTTTATTTTGTATCATATAAAATTAGATTGCATTGTAAATATCTGTATAGGCTTTCAAAACAAAAACAAACAAACAAAAAAAAAACAATAAAAAAAACAAAAAGAAAAGCAAAAAAAAAAAAAAAAAGCAAAGAAAAAAAAAGAGAGAAGGAAGAAAGAAAAGAAAAATCTTAGTCGATCGACGATTGCGATTTGCCGCTTGATGCAGTTAGAAAAAATTTGAAGAAAATTCCCTTTGTCGTATTCGATGACGCTTATCGATTGGCCGAGTACAATTTTCGAAAATTTGAAAGTTTTCTTATTATGTTTGGAAACAAGGTACGAGGCCGCATTATGATTTTGAAAATGCCTCTTAACGTATTTCAACGACGGTCTTTATCGGTTGAAATATGGTTTTCGAAATACACAAAATCTTCATACCGTATTTGACAACGGTTTCTGACCGAAGAATACGGCTTTTCGAAAACATAAAAATCTTTTCTTCATTGGTTGTTTGTTTCGGCTTAGCCGAACTACGTTTGGTCCGATTCCTTGAAAAAGGATACGTGGAGGCAACTCTATCTTTATAGGTCCCACCATCACAAAAAAAAAAAAAGAATAAATTCCCCCGGCAAAGAAGAGTGGCGAAAATGTCGAAATCGGCCGAATCCGCGGCCAACCGGTGTAAAGGTAAGTCGTACAAGATTCTACCTCGACTCTAGAATAATTTCCTTTTTAGGAAAATTTGAAAAAAAAACTTTGCTTTGTTTTTCAAAAAAAAAAAAAGGAGGAATATTTCAAAAACACAAAAAAGAGGAATATTTCAAAAACAAAAAAAAGAGGAATAGTTCAAAAACACAAAAAATAGGAATATTGAAAAAACAAAAAAAAAAAAACAGGAGAGCGAAAAGAAAAGGAAGGAAAAAGAATGTTTTCCACTTCAAAATTTTCGAAAATACTTGAAGAATGATCAATTTGCCGTGCTTTCGGCGACGGATCTTTATCTGGCCGAGTGTAGTTTTGGATATTTGAAAGTTTTCGGGTTATGTGTGGAAAAGAGGCAAATAACTGACATAACTTAGAAAATTCTTCTTAACATGTTTCAACGACAAGGTATTGACCGGTTGAAATGTGGTGGCGTAAAAACATTCAAATCTTCATACCGTATTTGACAACGGTTTCGCTCGACCGAAGAATACTTTTCGAAACACAAAAATCTTTTTCCGTTGTGTTCTCGATCGGGCTCGACCCGAAGGACATGACATCCTCACTTTAGTTGTAGTTTAGGTTTTGGCCCGAACTACGCTTGGTCTCGATTTCCTTTAATAGAGAATACGAGGCGACTTACATTAGTAGGTCCGACCATCGAGCACATTAAATTCACATCCGCTTTTAAACTTCGATAATTTTTTATAACCGACTAAAAATGTCTAGTTATAGAGTTTGGATAGCATGTTCACTATGCATTATAAGCGCTACCAATTGCATTCTCCGCTCTTAATTGAACGAAATTGAGAGTCTCTTGTTTATCAACGATGTTCGCCTACTCAATAAGCCTTAAAGTTACCCAGTAGACTCCATCGCTGAGGGGCTCTGTAGACACCCCAATTTCGCATCTCGTATATGACCGGCATAAAATATCAAGAACTGTTAAAACTTAACGAATGTCAAGTTGCAGGAGTCAAAATGCGAAAGGAAAAGCAGATGCGCGAAATGCTGAACCTGAGCTGGGGGGAAAGTGACAAATTTTGAAACTCCAAAAGGAGCATGGTGCCGCAAAAGCACCCATGGTGCCGCTCAAGCATTGCCTTGGCCGCACTCATGGGTTTTGGCTGCTCATCTCTCTCACATTGAAATTGTACAACCCTCAAGCGCAAGGTACAAGCTACGATGCACAAAGAACAAATCAACAAATTCCCACCGTCCCTCGCCTCTAACTATAAATAGAGGACCCCGCTCTCTCATTCCAGCTTGCTCATTTTACGCGATAGAAAAATCGCACGAAGCTCGCCTCGCGATTCCTCCGATATCAATAGTACGAGGTGCGAGATAGGTGAGTGGAAGCCCCTATAATCTCCAAACCCCGTCCCAAACTCGCCAAATCAAAAACCCATAGGTTATAAGTGATCCCTAGCCTAGTTGTTAGGTATCCACCTCACATCCCCAAATTCAAAAATCCCAAAGTAAGCCGCTACTCGCCCGAGTAACGAGCTAAAGTCAAGTAAAAACAAGTCTAGGTTCCGCCCAACTAAAAGGCCAAAACCTACCCAAATAAAGTCACACTCGCCTCGAGTTGATAAGCCCAAACCTCAAAACATCAATCAAATCAAGCGGCTACCATCCCGCCCCGCTCAATTCAAACAAAAAGACTCTCTCTCTCCTCGAAGGACGTAGCGAAGACACCGCCGCCTAAAAGGTAATACCTTTAAGAGCGTATTTTATTTTATTTGTATTTTTTTCCTTTTATTTATTTTTCAAAATTGTTATTTAAATCCGCGAATGTAGTCAATATAAGCCGTTGTGTCTTTCGCCTCGGATTAGATTAGGAAATATTATGTAAAAGAGCCGTTATAATGGCCAAATATTCTTAAATATGTTTGTAATTATTGGAAGGAGACGGCTGCGAGTCCAGAATAATGTAGCCACGAATGTATCTGTTTAAATTTCCCTTGTCAAAATAAGACCTTATTTATTTGCTAGATTAATATAACAATGAGCATACTTCACCAAAAACGTTTTGAGATCGAAGGCGAGTTGGGTGCGTAGCACCTTCCCAACTCGAACTTAGCCTCCGAACCCGCTTTTCTAAAATCTCGGTTTTTTTCGGTTTTCCTTTATTTTTGCCTTAAAATAAAGGTGGCGACTTAAAACTTTCGAGATCCGTGGGGCCTCGCAACACTCCCTCTTTGCACTTTCCCTGTTTCTCCCATAAAAAAGGGAGATACGGAATGGAGGGGTGATGCATTCCCATATCCTCGTATCCCCTAAACAAGGGATAACTTGATGCGGGGAAACCCATAGCTCCCATAGCGCTCGATTGGGCCATAAGGCTATTTTAATAAATCCATAAGTGGGGCGCCGCAATATCTTTTCTTGCACTTCTCTATTCTCCCCGAAAAGATAAAAGGGGAGAATGAGAATGGAGAGGTAATGCATTCCCATATCCCCGTTATCCCCGAAATAAGGGATAACCTAACATGAGGAAACCTTTAGTTCCCATTTTGGATACAAAATCCACTCAAGGCAACAGAGGCACATTCCAACGTGCTAATATAGACGACATTCCTCTCGAACTTTGGTTTCGTCTTCCCTAAACAAGGGAGGGTGGAACGAGAGCGGTGGTGTCCCGCATCCGCACGCATCTGGCGCACCCTATCCAGGGCGTGCGGGGCGCTGGTCGCACCCAAACCTCTTGGCAGCGGCCGGTTTTTGGTGAGACTTTGTTTGTGTATTTAGCGGCTGAGCATTTGTATTGTGTGTAATGGAGAAAGAATGTAATGTGCAAAAAGCATGTTTATTATGTTTCAAAGACCTTCACCTGCAGGTGGAGGGACGATATTTTTAATGCGAGAAAAATTGGCTTACTAAGCTTCATTGTTATTCTTTGCTTTCGAGGAAACATCGAGCTTACTTTTTCGCACATTCAATCATTGTGTACACGGACACGCCTCTCGGGGAAAATTTTGCACAAGCAGATTCTTACTCGTCGCTTTACTCACTGGTCTATTGAGTTAACTGAGTTTGATATTGATTATCAACCTCGGCGAGCAATTAAGGCGCAAGCTTTAGCGGACTTTGTGGCTGTGGAGACTAGTTTTCGATTCATGAGAAGGAGGTTTACGCCATGAAAGTATCAAGAGTACATCAATTTGAAAGCCCCGGCCGTAGTATTGGGGAATTGCGTGGATGGTTCTCGCCAGCAAGTTTGGAAGTGAGGCTTGGTCCCGCCCAGCGAGGATGTGGAGTTCGAAAAGGCATTGCATTTCAAATTTCCAGCATCCAATAACCAGGCAGAGTATGAAGCCTTGATCGCAGGGCTCGAGCTCGCGCAAGGTGTAGGAGTTCGAGAGGTGATTGTTTACTGTGATTCACAATTGGTCGTGAATCAAGTAAGGGGCGACTACGCTGGTCATCATCCAGTGTTAATTCGTTAATTCGTGCAATGGTAAAGGAAATTTTGTAGGACTTTCGATTATTGGGAATTGGTGCGAATTGCTCGCGAAGATAATATGCGAGCGATTATTTATCCAAGATGGTTAAAGATGAAATTCAATCTCTTCATTTGGGGTTATGATTGAATATATGGAGGTTCTAGTAATAGAAAAGGAGGTGATCATGGACATCGAGCCCTCAAAGTGTTGGATAGATGACTTGGACTTATATCGAGCGGGGACTTTGCGAGGACAAGACGGAAGCTCGAACTATTGAAGTGGGCATGCCGATACGTCATTTTGGATAAGATACTCTATCGAAGATCGTATACTAGACCCCTGCTTAGGTGTGTACGACCAGAGATGACCGAGGGCATTTTAGGAGAAATTCACGAAGGAAAATGTGGAGGGCATCCTGGCCAAAGGTCTTTGGCAGAAAAAGTCTTAGCTGCTGGTTTCTATTGGATTACTTTGAAGCGAGATGCAGAAATGTATGTTCGGCGTTGTGATAAGTGCCAACGTTATCGACATACTTCGCTTACCCCAGACCGTGGTAGCGTCTGGCCATTTGACATGTGGGGTATAGACCTTATTGGCCCTTTCCCTTTGGCATGTTCGAAGTTCAAGTATGCGGTGGTCATTTGTGGATTATTTTACTAAGTGGGTGGAGGCTAAGCCTTTGGCAACCATTAGCGAGGTCAATGTGATTGACTTCATTCATGAACATATATGGTGTCGTTTTGGAGTTCCGCGAGCAATAGTATCCGACCATAGGACTAAATTTTCGGAAAAATTGACAAAGGCATATGAGCAGATGCGTGTAAAGCATTGGCAGTCCTCAGGGTAATGGGCAAGCCGAGGCCGCTAACAAACAAGTCCTGCATGTCCTTAAGCGAAATCTTGAAGATAAGGCAGGAAGATGGGTGGATGAGTTACCTTAAGCCTTGTGGGTGGTCAGAACGACAGTTAGAGGTCCTACTGGGGAAACCGTTTTTTCTATGGCTTATGGGTCTGAGGTAATGGCACTAGTGGAGATGTATCTGCCCAATCATAGGGTATCTTACTATAATGTTCAATCCAACAATGTTGCTCGGGCAACCGATCTTGACCTGTTGGAAGAAAAGCGGCTGGAATCCAAAATGAGAATGGCAAATTATAAACAACGAGCAAAGGCCCATCACGATAAAAGGGTTCGTGGTCGGTCATTTGCTTTGTGGGGGAGTGGGTTTTCCGTAAAATTGAGGCAATAGGCCATCGGCGAGTGGAAACTTTCTCCCAATTGGGAAGGTCCCTTTCAGATAGTTCGAGTGGTTAAGGAATGAACTTACATGTTGCAAACAGAGGATGGCATTGAATTGAAGCATCCATGGCATGTAGATCATTTGAAAAAATATTATCGATGATTAATAGCGTTCAGAATGTTGGTCCACATACGTCTTAAAATTTGAGGTGAAATGAATGAGCATATGTTATTTTAAACATGGTATTAAAATTTAGAGCTCAATGGTACTTGTAGCGGGCATGGTACCTTCATTGTTTCTTTGCCCGGTGTAAATGTTTTGAGTGAATTGATTTTATCTCGATTATTCTCTCTCATGAGCATAAGTTTTTTCTGCTCGTGAAAAAGAGTTGGGGTTCGAGTTAGCTGTTTTGGTTGTACTCGATTATTCTCTCTCACGAGCATAAGTTTTTTCTGCTCGTGAAAAAGAGTTGGGGTTCGAGTTAGCTGTTTTGGTTGTCCTTGATTATTCTCTTTTTCACGAGCATAAGTTATCTTTGCTCATGAGAAGGAATTGGTGTTCGAACTGGTCGATTTATAATGGAAGTAGTTGAAATATAAATAAGAATGCAAATAGACAAAGTATGGGCATTCATAAGAAACATCAGAAGCAGGAAGTGTTTAGATACTGCAAGCACAGAGAAATTTAAGTTGTTTTTAAATTGTTCTTCAGAAACCATAACCACGGCACGCAGGCCGGGGAAAACTTCAAGGGTCAGCAGTAGTGGGTTGAACGGTGTCGGCAGCAATGGCTGGGGTAGGATCGGCCATTTCATTTGTAGTTGGGTCTTCAATCACGATTACTTCTCCATCATCTTCAACAGCTTGAGCGGTGTCGGCAGCAATGGCTTCGTTTTCTTAAGTTTTTCCCATCCATATTTGGGTCATGAGCTCGGTGACAGTGGTCTCCTTGATCGGGAGGGTCGAGCGGCTAATCCTTTAGGGAATCTAGCTCGGCCAAGGAGGCATGGCCCGGGCGAGCGGAAGGGCAGAATGGGGTATTGGTTCCCCATTTGGCGAGCTGGTTTGGTTGAATTTCAAGGCCACTACAAGCTAGCTGCCTCAGGACATGATTTACTCCCTGCAAGAAAAATGGATAGGCCTCCTCCTCAACAGCGGCCAGAAAACCATCAGAGTTCTTGTAATCAGTGATGATCGCTTCTCTTTGTTGCTCGGTAGCCTGGGATAGCTCGGCCCTCAGTTGTTTTTCATTTTCAGCAGCCTCCTTCTTCACTTTCTCCAGCTCATTGGTCGCTGCCTTGAGGTCCTTCCTCACTTTGGTTATGTTATTGAGGGCAGTCTCCTCAGATTTTTTGGAGAAAGTCAAGTGAGCTTCGAGGATCTTCTTCTCCTCTTCCAACTTGGAAAGTTCAGTGACTTTGGAGGTCAAGTTTTCCTCACTCTCTTTAAGCTCACCTCTGAGAGAGTTGACTTGCTTTTCCAGTATGTTTTTCTCTGAGGATAACGAGCTGGAGGATTTCAGGTTGTCAATCAAACGATCATAGAGGAGTTCGATTTTGCTGGCCATCTGAAATAAAAGACAGAAAAATAAGAAGAGAATAATAATGAGTTCAGTTTTGCTTTTGATGATGGTAAGAAAATTATTTACCTCAGTCATGCACATTCCAATCTCACCAATTAGGCCGGAGCTAGGGAGCTCGGTGCTTCTCCTTCGGATGCCAGTATGTCGAAGTCTCTTCATCATTCCTAGCCCGACAGTAGCAGCGTGCCCTCCTCGCCTGTTGGTATTCAAGTTGGCCAAATCAGGAACACTGGCCACTTCTGCTATAAGTTTGGCCGCGAGCTCGCGGGTTTCGGGCATTTCAAAATTTTCCTTCTACCAGATAGGAGCCTAAGAGCTTGAGGCCTCAGCTGGCTCACTCTGGTCAGTCCTTGATCGTGTTCTTCTCTCAGTTGGGGAAACTGGGGCAGGCCGTTTTTGTTGTTGTTGGGGAGGGGTAACTGGAGTAGGAATTGTTACGGCATCTGGTGTTGGGGTGGCAATCGTTGCTCGGTTTGTCTCGGGTGCTCGGTTAGACCCTCAACCGGTATTTGTGGCAGGAACAATAGGGAGACGATCAGGTTGCTGCCCGGCCATCTGGGTGTTTCTCCCTATGGCTCCTCTCCTCGTGGCTTGGAGAAAGCGCTGAGAATCTTCCAGTTGCCTCATATCTGCAAGGTGAATTATAAAAAGATGTTAGAAGTTGTGATTGAAACAGAAAGTAATAAGGACGCGGAGAATAAATTTTTGCGCACCGCAAACGTAGAAAGAAGGGTGGGCCGCCGCATCCTGACATTCACTAGGAAATTTTTTTTCGTGGCAATTGCCCCAATACTGTGTGGTTTCAGTTTTCCAAGACAGCCGGGTTCGTGACCTTGACAAGCCAGCCTATTACTCCTGCTTGTCAGTAAGGCGGGTCGAGGTTAGGGCTACCCAATCTAACACCCAATCCTGCCCGTTCTTACCTTCTTTCACACTGAGCAGCTTTCTAAAAGTTTTGGCGAGCAATGGTTCTCCTGTTCGGAAGGCATTTTTATCGTACTTGGCCACAGCTAGATTTTCCAAGTATGGAGCGAAGGGCCAACCTACTCTAGACTCAACGAGCAGAGCTTTTGAATCCCATGAGTCAACTTTTTTAGGACTGTCGGATAATAGTTTGAAGTAGTTTGGGTTGGAGCGGCCAGTAATGCGCCCACTTTTCTTGTCCATAGAAAAGAGGAAAAATTTCCTAAAGAGAGCCATGCTGGGCTCGAAGCTAAGTAGTCTACACGCAATAATACATGCGATCAGGAATCTAACGGTGGTGAGGGTTAGATCGCAAGGCAGGGCATTGTTTATCAGAAGGAATTCAGCAAAAAAGGGGGTCTAAGGGGAGTCTTAGGCCGACTAAGAAAAAATCAAAATAAAAGACCATACGGTCTCCCTGGAAATTGTGCCCGGTTTCTTCGATGTCCAGGTCAAAGGCCCTAACTCGGTAATCTTTGGGATCTATACCTAATGAATAAAACCAACCGGAGACATCATCCTCGGAGGTCAGGTCATCCCATTTAATTAAAGGGGTGTCGGTGGAAACGATTTGTTTACCTTTGAGTGAACTTTGGTTTTGTTCAGCTCGCGGCCTGCTCGAGCTGGGGAGGTTATCTGTTTCCTGCTCGGTTATGATTTCTCTGGGAATTCGGGGACGTCTTTGGCGAACTAGGGGAATTTCCTCTCGCTCGGTTTCATCAGAGCTCGAGGATCCTGTATCTGAACTCTTTTCATTCTCTGGGGGGCTCCATGATCGCAAGCTGCCCTTCGATTTCAGATGGGTTTCAGCCACCGTGATGACATCCCCAGAATCGAGGAATATAAAACCCCGCTGGGACAGGCAAAGCTTAGCAGAACCCGGCAAAGTGGTTTATCTTAAAACCGCGGTGAATGGCACCGCCAAAATACTCCTCGATTCTACCGTGGAAATTAGGTGTGCCTAAGGTCACATTTCAGGTTGTGATGTGTTTGAAGTGGGAAGTCAGGAAAACATAAAGGAAGGTGAAAAGAAAATTGGGAGCCCTAGTTTCAGACGAGACGGTTAAAGTGGATATACATACCCAGAAAAGCATCATGAACCCTAAGCATGGGGTTTTAACAGATCAAAATTAAAGATACAGAAGGGAAGAAGAAAATATTGAGGATTCGAGGAAATACCTGTCGATTTCAAATGAGTCGGTGAAGATTCTGAAAGTTCTAGAAAGGGATTGAGGAACTTGATGCAGATGACGTCGGGAGTTTTGAAGACCTATGTTGCAAGCTTGAGAGCAGAGATGGAAATAATTGTCGGTGTCTTTTGATTTCTCACAAAGATTGAAGACGATAAAAGTTCAAAATGAGGGGGAACCCATGTTTTTATATCGATAGGAAACTGTCACTTGAGAGGACTCTCATCATTACGACTCAAAAATCGAGGCATCATTTAATGCTCTATGGAGAAATGAACCCGTGTAAGTACAGAGGCGGCGCATGGTGGCTCGTTTTCCCAAAAACCCTTTTGGTTGGCGTCCACTCTTAACTTTGATCGTGGGCAACTCGATGCACACATTAAAGGATTTAATTATGTTTCAAGGGCCATTTGATCTATGAATTCTAGGTTCTTCTCCTCGCTTCGAGCATGAATACTCGGTAGACAAGGAGTAGGGGACTACTGAGCTGCCCGGCCCAATAGGCCCAAGACATGGGTCATGTTTCTGGCACATCATCATCATTCACAGGCAGTGCATGTGTATCCTAAGGTCAAAGATACGAGGGAAAGATCAATGGTTTTTAATATACCGCGAGCTGGGGTCTTAACCTTCAGCATGCAAGAGTATAAACGAGCTGGAGGCTTAACCAGCGAGCAGGAACGCGTAGCGAGCAGGATATATTATACTCATCCATTAAAGAGTTATTGTTAATTAGGAACGGTTATGTCTGGAAAACTCTCCATGTTACCGTTGTGGTGAATGAGACAGTTAATGGGGCAGTTAATATGCCCGCCATTTATGCCATGAACATTAATGGGCAGTTATGAGCAGTTATTCTCTCCGGCAACAACTATAAAAGCCCTTCAAAATGAAGGAGGGAGGTACGTGATTTTTAATTACTAGCCTTTACTCTGCCAAATTGTTGATTGAATGAATTGTTGTGCTAATTCTTACACCGGAGGGCCTTTGCAGAGAGTGCCCCTGCCTAGTTCACGTGTCTTTTCATTGATTTGCAGAGTAAGGCCTTGAAGATTGTGGATACATTGAAAGCCAGATATCCAATTAGCAAAGCCCAGTGCGTCTAGCCTAATTTTGGACGCATCAATTGTTATTATTAATAGAATAAATGTATTCCACATTCATGATGTTGGTTTCAAAAGATTTAAGATAAAAGACTTCTACTATTATTATTAATATAATAAATATATCTTTCAAAAGTGTTAAAATAATTTTTTTTACTATTATTATTATGTATCTCACGTTGGTTAGAAGACTTCTATTATTATTACTAATATATATTACACATTTGTTAGAAAATGATATTGATTTTATATTTCAACATTTAAATCATAATGCCTAAAATTTTAAAAATTATACTATTACTATTACCAAAAGAAGAAATATATGTCACATTTAAAAATTATTGTATTATTATTACCAAAAGAGCCTATACGGAGCACGGGCTCTATAACTAGTATAATTATGTTTAGGTAAAATTACACTGACTAGAACACTTCGGGAGCAAGGCTGGGAATGGTGTGGGTACTACTAATATCAATAAATTTAGAGATGTTAAATTGGGTTTGTCCTAGTCCTATAGGGTTGTGAATCTATAGGGCCACGGGTTAAACGTGTCGTTTAAACGGGCCATTTATATCGCAACCCTAACCCTAATCCTGTAGGATACGATTTAACAGGATTATCCCTATTAACACATGATGTCTTATTTAAATAAAAAATTTGAAATGAAGTAAAAAATATATTAATGGACAAGTGAAAACGATTAACAATACGAATTAAAAACATGAAATCGAGTTTTCTTTTGAGAAAATATCTTCTTCAACATCACTATCCACTTCATCTACAATAATAAAATTACATAAAATAAATGTTGGTAAGAAGTTAATACAATCAAATATGTTAATCAAATAGTAAAATATAATACTAAGGTCAACCCGTTTAGCACGAAATTTAAATGTGTTGGATTTTCTCGACCCTAACCCTTTCTGATTCCCGATTAGCAGGGTCAACCATGCGGTTCTCGGCCCTTTTAACATATCTTATTATGTATCCAAAAATATCATTTTGACCAATTTTGGAAACTTATGTCTTAGAACTGTACTTACGACTATGTTTGAGTTTGATTTTCATCAAATACATATACATCATCACAAAGCTAACAAGGGATAGACATTGGTTTACCAAATGAAATAATAATATATATTATGCGTTTGAATTTAAAAAAAAAAACAAATCAGAATGGTTGAGTGGTGTAAGGTGTCATCCTCAAGTCCTTATCCTCTGGCGAGGTTGTGGGTTTGAATCTCACTTCTAACATTTTGCACCCTCATTTTAGCCAAAAACAAATCTTTCAGCCCGTGAGCTAGCCCTAGAACCCGACAGACCAACCCAGTTTGCCTGTGATCCTATAGGGTCAGCTCGTTTATTAAACGAGTTGGATTTTAACCATTTTTCGTTTTTTAAAATTTATTCCATGTTAACCCCCTCGACAAACCAATTCATAACCATCAATGTTGAATTATTTGTTACATGTAAAGTTATTTTGGCCTATTCACGGAATAGATTTACTAATGATAAATTATTTGTTTGTCATTAATTCATTTTTGAAGGATTAATTAAATGTAGAGTTATTTGTCTATACATTATTTTGTAAGAAACTAACTTACACTTTTATATTTGGGGAGATTAACCCATACATTTGTTGCAAATAAGATAATCTAATACAATTAAATATTTTATTTATAGATTAATACTTCAACTAAGTACATGAATTCTCAATTGAGGAAATAGTAAGAAACAAACATTGGGAGAAAATATTCTATGATTTTAAAAGACTGTATGATATGTCTATGTGGTACATCATGATCAAAAGCTGCACGTTATAATTCTAAAGTCGTACAAATGAACTTCGTTATCACTCAAAGTGGACTTCGCTTTTTAAATACTTTGATACTATACTGTCTCACTAGTGATTGCATAGTGCCAAATATGTCAATAATGGTCCGAGATCATTAAATAATTTTTTTCAAAATCTTGCAATAAAGATCCCAAATCTCGAGAGTGATAACGGAGTTGTTTATTATTACCATCGTGCAACGTATGATTCGTATGAACTATTGTTTAAGAAAATCGGCTTCAATCAATATTGGATAAGACCACCGGCTAAGATCGCAAATCCCAAGATTCAGTGTTTGCTCTACAGGTGTGAGAATTCACTTTCCTGTTGTTGGTTTCGGGTTAAATCTCGTAGGGATTTTTTTTGGGGGGGGGGGTTTGTTAGATTTAGAGAATTAAAAAAAAACAAATAAAAAGATCTCAAATCACGAGAGCGGTAATAGGAGTATTGAATTAATTTTATTCACCAAATGTATTTTTATGTTTTTTTAGTAAATAAATTTTTAGTAAAACTGTCTTATGAATGTTAATTTGTAAAAACTAAGAAAGAGCTCTACTTTTTCACAATTCAACCAACTAACACACACTGAGTTGGGTCAAGTGGATGATCTTACATAAAATATACATAAAATCGTCTTTTCTAAATTTTACATATTTTTAAAATATAATCTATTAGACTTCTTTTAACTTACAGTGTAGCTCATAGGATGCCGACTGAGATGATATATATAAATCTTCTGCATTTGCTCTAGCTTATTAAGCCTTCATCATCAACCCTTATTTTAGCTGTAGCCATGTATATCCTTATATCATCTCTTCTTGTTTTGGGGACTCTCTTTGTTTATTATGCGCCTAGCATATTGTTTAAGAAAAATCCTAGTGACAGTAGCCAACGATTACCGCCAGGAAACTTAGGATGGCCGATCGTCGGAGAATCTCTGGCATTCAGCTCCGCCATGAGAAACGGATGCCCCCAGAAATTCGTCGGTGACAGAATGAAGAAATATGCGCCTAGTCAAGTATTCAAGACCTCGATGTTAGGAGAGAAGATGTCCATTCTATACGGTGCTGCTGGGAACAAGTTATTGTTCTCAAACGAGAACAGGCTTGTTGCTACTTGGTGGCCTTCTTCGACTGCAAAGATCCTCAACCACGGGCCTAATGCCCGATGGTTAGCAAACACACTTCGCATGAGCCTCCTCGAATTCGTCAAACCCGAAGCATTCCAACAATGTGTGTCAACAATCCAGTTAACGGTGAATGATCACCTACAGAGAGAATGGATCCCAAACAAAGGCGAGGTGATCGTGTTTCCTCTATTGAAGAAGCTGACTTTTGCTTTGGGTTGCCAAACCTTTATAGGAATTGTCGATCCTGAGCAGATAGCTAAGCTTTCTGATCTTTTCGTTGATATAATGAATGGAATCTTGTCCCTCCCGATAGATTTTCCAGGCTCTGCATTTAATAGAGCGAAGAAATCAACTGCCCGCATTAGAAACGTGTTAGTTCCAATTATTAGGCAGAAAAGAAATCAAATAGTGTCAGAGGAAAGCACCGTTCAGGAGAAACGGGACTTGTTCTCGCGGTTGCTTAGACAAACCGATGAGGATGGCAAGCTTCTGTCGGAAATGGATATTGCTGATCAGATACTAGCATTACTTATTGGTAGCCACGACACCACAAGCAGCACCATGACATCTGTTGTTTACTTTCTTGCTGATCATCCAAATTCCTATGCTCGAGTTTTAGAGGGTAAGTAACAATTGAACATATACACAAAACTCTTAATTAGCCCCAAATCTAAAGTTCGAGAAACCTGTTAGATTTACGTATTCTTGTTAATTAAGGAAGACCCTTAGCTTCTGTTTCATAATTAGTAAATTGTTCATCTTTCGTTGACAGAGCAAATGGAGATTGCAAACTCCAAAGGGCAAAACGAACCATTGACCTGGGAAGACATCCAAAAGATGAAGCATTCTTGGAATGTTGCTTGTGAATCATTGAGGATTGCTACTCCACCAGGAAATTTTAAAGAGGTTTTGGCTGATTTTTCTTTTGGAGGATGTCTTATTCCAAAAGGGTGGAAGGTATACACTTGGCATTAATTTCTCCATTTCTCTAAGTTTTTGGCTCTAGATCTTGCAAAATTTCTATGGGTCTTATAATTACTTATAACTAATAATTTATTCTTTATGATTTATGAGTGATAATTGGTATTGTTTGATTCATGCTGATTAACTTTCATAATTTAGCGTGTGTGTGTTTGATTAGTAAGTTGAAATAATGTTCAATTCAAATATAAAGATTAAAGTAGCCTCATCACAAAATGTGATTAACATTATTATTAGTATGATCATTATTATTGTTATTATTATTATTATTATTATTATTATTATTATTGTTGTTGTTGTTGTTGTTGTTGTTGTTGTTGTTGTTGTTGTTGTTGTTGTTGTTGTTGTTGTTGTTGTTGTTGTTGTTGTTGTTGTTGTTATTGTTGTTGTTGTTGTTGTTGTTGTTGCTGTTGTTATTATTATTATTTCCTTTATTATTATTATTATTATTATTATTATTATTATTATTATTATTATTATTATTATTATTATTATTATTATTATTATTATTATTATTATTATTATTATTAATTTATTAATATTAATAGTATGTACTTTTATTATTATTAATATTACTAATTATTAATAATATTTTATTATTATTATTACTTTAGCAATATTCATATTAATTTTATTATTATTATTAGTATTTATTAACATTATTTTATTCTTATTATTACTTATTATAATTAGTATTCTTTTTTATTATATTAATATGAATATTAATTTTATTTATATTATTATTATTATTACTTTTATTATTAATATTACCTTTATTAATATTATTTATTTAATATTAATATGAATTTTATTCTTATTCTTATTAAATTCTATTCAATTATTATTAATTATTATTAATTCCTATTAATATTATAATTAATATTATTTATATTATTAATATTCATTTTTAGTATTATTATTATTATTATTATGAAGGGTGATTTTGGAATATTAAAAAAATTAAAAAAGAAGATGACTTGTGTGTTTTTGAAAAATAGAAATAAGCATAAGACTTAGTGCTTACAATTTATTGCCTTACCTGTGCTTTAAGTGACTTATACACAACTTATGATTTATCTTACCAAAGTGAAATGAAACGTTTTAAAAACAACTTATCGTAAGTAATAAGCATATGTAATAGAAAAATCAAATAGAGGAAAATATCAAAAAAGTCATTTTAAAAAATTCTCATATCTAAAGTCATAAGCGTTAGTAGAAGCGTTAATTTTTGTACTGTTTTGTATTAAAAGTCTAATTTTAAGACTTTTTAGATAGGAGAATTATTTTTGGGATTTTTCGGACAAGAGATTTTTTTTAAGTAGGACTTTTTGGTATTTTTTTCTTGATCAAATAAGCCCTATATAGGACTTAATTAGGAGTAGTCTTTGTGTGTGTGTGTATTTTTTCTTTGCTCCAATCAAGGGGTGTGGGAAAAATAGAACCTTAGACCAAACCCAAACTCTACCATTGTTCACCCCAAGGGGTAAAGTGTTACATTTCCTTAACAATTAATTCCAATATTTTGCAGATCTTCTTGAGTACTCACGCAACACATTACAATCCAGAATGCTTTCCAAACCCAGAGAAATTTGACCCTTCGAGGTTTGAAGGGAATGGACCTTTGCCGTATACATTTGTACCATTTGGAGGAGGACCTAAGATGTGCCCAGGAAGAGAATTTGCACGCCTCGAAATTCTGACCTTTATGCATTGTCTGGTGACAAAGTTTAAGTGGGAGAAAATATTTCCGGATGAAAAGCTAACATACAACCCTGTAGCCATACCTGTAAAAGGTCTCCCAATCCGTCTCTTGCCTCATCAAACTTGAATTTAGCCCGTCAAATATACTATGTAACTGGGACACCTAAGTGGATGAAAACTTTGTCCTAGTTAACTAGTCTTGCTCTATTTGTTATTTGTCCTAGTTAAGTAGTTTTGCTCTATTTGTTATTTGTTATGCGACCACATTGATGTGGCATAATTGTTTTCGAATTTCCTTATTTAGACAATTTAGGGTTTGATATTGTATCTTAAATAATTGTAACCCTAAAACGTGTTTATGGTTGACATAATAAAATTTCAAGAGTTCACTGGCCCCAGTCTCTCTCTCTCTCTCTCTCTCTTCTCTGTGATTGTTTCCAAAGTCTTCCGTTGTGTACAATAGGCTCCAATCGTTTCACATAAACATTGTTTTTCGGTCAATACGGGAAGAATTGAACACCGAGTAACAAGAAACCTCAGATTTTATGCCTCATTTTTTATAATTAAGTCAAGTACGATTGTGATGGAATTATCTTAGTCTTGCCATATATATATCCTAAATCCAAGTATATATCGAGGGGAATTGGGTGAATGGGGTAATGTAGATGTAAGGTTCTAAACCAAGTCCAATTAGTTTTTGGATTTATTTATTTATGTATTAGTTTTTAACCTAGTTGGATACTATAAATATGTTTGTTATTGAGGTTTTCTAGTAAGAGAAAGATTATAATTTCAGCCATAAAAATATCATGTGTCATCCCCACAATAATTTATCCTCCAAAATTCTTTTTTTCTTTCTCCGTCCTTGTGGTTGGTTTCCTTCTTCACAATACTAATTAATATATTAGTATTATTATCTAGCTTACATTTGGTATAAGAGCCAGTGAGATGGTGTGTAGGAACGTTTATATGGTCTCAAGTTTGATGGAAAAATTAATTTTCCTGAATGAAGATGTCAGATGTATAATTTTTTGATTTGTGATTTAGAAAAATACGTAGATGAGAAACTTGTTGAGAATGCCACTAAAGGGGAGAAAACCAAGTCTACTGAAGCACTTGATTTTATTTTTAATGGAGTTGAAGATGGTCTACGGAATAAGATTATTGGTTCTAAATCAACATATGATGTGTTCGATGTTTTGAGAAAGACGTATGGTGGTGATGATAAAGTTAAGAGAAATTATTTACAATTTTTTGCGAAGAAATTTGAAAATATAAATATGGAGAATTTGGAGAAAGTTTCATAGTATATCTCTCAAGTGAGTGATCTTGCTTCAGATATGAAGACAAACGAAGATGATGTTTCGGATGAAAGAATTTGTTTGAGAATTTTTCGTTCGATGACGAAAGTTTTTCAAGGTGTTGCGGTAATAAATTTGGCAACTAAATATTTGAAGACGTTGACAATAGCAGAATTAGAGTCTGCCCTTGTAAATTATGGGTTACGTACTATTTGGTGAAAGATGGGAGAAAACATAAGAAATTGAAACTATAATGCTCGTGGATCTAGGACCCCGGTGAAAGTATTGAGATTCAGGGGCAAGCCAAAACCTTGTGTCGATTCTACCTGCTATAGTTGCAACTCCTCAAGATGCCTGAAAGCTCCTGTACCCATAAGTGAAAAAGTTGCATTGCAAAGTCAAGTGAATTTGAAAAAAAAAACGTGAATGATGGATCAAATGATAGTGGATCAACTCATGGAAACCAAAATCATGGTGGCAGAGGTCATGAGTACAACAACAGAGGGCGTGATTACCATAATAGAGGTGGTCGCGGTAACAATAATAGAGGTGGTCGTGGCTACAATAATGGTGGTGGTCGCAGTTACAACAATAGTGGTAATCATGGTTACAACAATCGAGTCAGAAAAAATTACAACTCTGGTGGCGGACAATGAAGAAATAATTATTGGCATGATGGATCAGGTGGAGGTAATAATTACAGAGGTTACAATACTAATTGTTGTTATAATTATGAAAAACCTGGTTATAAAGTGATGATTATAGATATAAAAGGGAAAATAATGTAAATTATCATGTCAATAATTTTGCTGAAAAGAAGGTTGAAAATTTAGAAACATATATTGTTGTTGGTTAGTAATTGTGAGAATTCAAGTGATAAAAATACATGTTATTTGGATTTGAGGTGTAGCAATCATATGTGTGGGAGTAAAGAATTATTTTCATATTTGAATGAGTTTGTTAGATCTGAGGTAAAATTTGGTAATAATGTGAAAGTACCGATGATAGGAAAATGAATGATCTCAATTTCGTTGAAAGATGGTTGTAAAATTTTTATCTTCGATGTTTATTATGTTCCAAGTCTTTAAAAAAAATATTGTTAAGTATGAGGTAACTTTCAGAAAAGGGCTATGATATGATAATTTATAATGGAATTTGTAGTATTGGAGACGGGCGGATATGACCAAGGTTCTAAAAGTCGCTAGGCGCCAAATCAACGCCTAGGGGCCTAGATATTAATGTATAATTATAATATTTCTCGATTTTTAATGTAAATTTAAAAAAATACATCAAATACTTGCTACATTTTTTTTTTATTCTTATTTTTTTCATTTCATTAAATACATTGATTACACTGTGTAAATTGGTAAAATCAACTAAAATTAAAAACACAAAAACAAACAAAATACAAGAATTCTGAATTTAAGATATTTTATAAGTTTTTTCAACTTAAGGGACCAAAGCTAACAAAAACCTAAAGCTTGAGGGAGAATTGTAAAAAGTTACACCTTAGTCCTTACACTCCTAAGTACGCCAAGTCACAAGGAATCCTCAGAAGTAATGGCCGTGTCTTTTCAGTTTTCAGTTTTGTCTTTCCAAGTAGTCTTGGAAACCTCTTTCTCTTTCCAAGAAGTTTTGGAAACCCCAGTTCAATACTTTCTTCTCTCGCCTCTGCTTCCCCCATCTTTTTTCCCTCCAGAGTCTAGCCATGTTTCAAAGATGAAACTTAAGTTGTCATGTTCGTTCCTTTCTTGCACCACGACCGAGAGCAGAGCCTCCCCTTCCCCCTTTTTTATAGCCGCCCCTCCCTCTGCTCCAGCCATCCCCCAACTCTAGTCGTTTCCCTACTTCGTTTCCGCCTCTCTTTCTCTGACGACGAGTTAGATCTCAGTCCAATTTCGAAGTCGGCAAATCAAAACTTATTTCTTCTCTCTTTATTTATTGGGATAAGTGTACCATTAGTCCCTGAACTTTGGCCAAGCACATCATTAATCCCCAAACTTTCAAAAGTTTCACCACTGACCTAAGTAGGCCTTTTTTGCTCATCGGAGGTCCCTAGCTAGCCCTAACGCCGTTTGTTTATTTCCGTTAAGTGAACATGTGCCACTCACATGCACAAAATAAAGGAGTTATGTGTAACATCATCAAAATAAGGGGATAATATGCAAATTTTAAATCCAAAAGAAATTTTTAAAAATAAAATCATGCTCTACTGAAGTATGAAAACTGACTCCTCTCTCTCCCTCTCTCTCTTTCTAGAATTTAAATTTGTTTCTTTCTATAAAACAACAACAACAATGGATTCTGCAAACAGTGGTAGTCTACAATCCTCTAGCGGTGGTGATGAAGAGTACGATTCACGCGCTGCCGCCGCCAACGATTCTATCTCCCCTTTCATCAACAACCATCACCACCACCAATCCCTCTCCAACCCACCACAACAACCAACATTTCACCACCACCCACCTCCCATATTCGACCCACTTTCCAACTATTTCAACCCGTCCACATCTCGTCCACCATCCAACTCAAACCCGCTCCTCGATCTCGACCCATTAATGGTATACTTATCCCGTCGGCTTTTACACCCAAAGAACTTCCCAAGTCCCAACTCCATTAAGAGCAAATCTGATGGGATAGTGCCGAAGATAACTGACTCAATAACCGCACACCATTTTCCTTTCTAGAATCCCTCCATAGATTCTCTTCCGTTCACTTCACCCCTCCTATAATGGCGAATTACCGCTAACGATCCCCCAATCACGCCCGCCACAACCATCACCACCACCGTTATCGTTGCCATTTGCTCCCATAACTGTAATTGTGCCGGCAGCTACAGTGAGACCAACACAAGCGTGCCTCAAAAACAACACCAACAATCATATGGTGCGGCAACAAAGTTTAGCTCCAGCTGACAGTCGTCCCAGCCGATTAGGTGAGATCGGGGACCAACCAGCTACTCTTTCTTACGATTCTTCTCATCCACATCAGCCAAAAAACTTGGAGGTTTCATATGGACCCCACCTTAGCCACCAAATCCTCTAAGGTCTGACCGCTGACCAACCTCGTTAACGGCGGTGGTGCGGAGTTCAGTGTTTGTTGATTTCCTTGAGACCGTAACACTCGATTCGAAGATAATCTCGATTTCGTGTTGAGAAGTCAAAATCGAAGAGAGTCAAAGAGTGAGAACGAATTGGACGACGTCAAGGCTCAATAATGGAATCGAAGAGAATAATAGTAGTAGAGTACGAGAAAAATGAAGTTGAATTTAGGGATTTTGAACCGAGAGAGACCATTGAAGGACCAGTCCGATTCACTCGACGATGATGTAGGGCTAAATAAGAAATAACGAGAGAATAGATTAGGGAAAAAATTAGTTTATATTCAATTTGCCCCTATTTTGATGATGTTACACATAACTCCCTTATTTTGTGCATGTGAGTGGCACATGTTCACTAACAGAAATAAACAAGCGGCGTTAGGACTAGGGACCTCCGATGAAAAAAAGGCCTACTTAGGTCGGTGGTGAAACTTTTGAAGAGGGTGGGGACT
>JABEVN020001145.1:0-26140 GCA_013146195.2 Codonopsis lanceolata | reverse complement strand
TGTGAGAACCCAAACCCATTACTTGCATTACTTGTTTTATACCTTAATAACTTGCTTGTTTATGCTTTAACATGTTAGATATCTCTTTTTGTCCATGTCCGCTCGTATTATCATTATTGCGTTCCTTGTCGCTTGAATTCCTTCTATGCTTAGCATACCTTGCCGTTATGCCTTGAGTGTTGCCTTAGCGATTTGCTCAACCAAGACTTGTTAGGGTTCTATTGTCTTTCATAGATGACTTAGAACACTCACCTTGATCATAGTAAGCTTGATTGGAAGTTTAGAAACCTTCTTGCTTTGTTTTGGCCTTAGCGATTTCCCGTCTCCGTTTGCTCGTATTTCGGCGTGCGAATTGTTCCTTGAGTTCCCGGACTTGTATTCAAGTCATAACCATGATTAAACAATCCTTTTCATGCCCAAGTTATCCTAGTTCTATTAGCGTTTGATGGGGTTTGATCCACGTCCCGACCAATCGTCGCTTGACTCGAGCCTTGTCCTACCTTGTTCCGGGTGATGTTCGAGTGTGTTTCGGACATGTTTTGAGTTATGTTAGACCCTAGAATGGTTGCCCATGAGCTTGGGACCATTTAGGACTTGTTTAGGTCAAGTTTTGATGCTCCACGAAGTTCGGCGTGACCGCTCTGAGTGAGGCGCCCGCCCCAATGCGAGAGCAAATGAAAAAAGGAACCCGTCTCGGCATCGAGGCGCATGATTCTTCATGGCCCGCCTCACTCTCTGTTCAACTCTACGGGATTTTCTTCCTTCCAGCTTTTGTGATCCAAATTACCACTTAAACCCCTTCCTAATTGGTCCTAATCCAACCTATTAAACCTAATTAAGCTAGATTAGTCCTAATCTCAAGCCACCTCCTTTGGACATGTGGATTCCACCACTCTTCTCCTCTTGACATTTGGAATTCCACCAAATCCATGCAAAGTATATAAAGGCCCTCTTGTTGACTTAACCTTAAACCTTCCATAATCAGATTTTCTTCTCTCTCTCTTGCCATGGTTAGTGTGTGTAGAGAATAGGTGAGATGGTGTGTCTCTCCCTAGATTGAGCTCCCGACCTCCGTTTGCCAAACCGAGGTACCACCAGAGTGAAGCTACCGAAGGCGAGGAGATCGATTCCATCCGATTACTTTGTGCTCCAACCTTCCTTTCCTTGGTGAAGGTAAGCTATTGATTTCCCCTTAGGTTGTATGATTAGACTTGCCATGATCCCCCTTGTCTATTGATTCCATGCTCTTCCATGCCCATGCCATGATCTAGGTTGAATTGGTCTCTTGAGATTTTGATTAATATGTCCATCTTGTTGCTTGAGGCCTATGCCTAGAATTAATTATGTTCTATGCTTCTTTAGGAGCAACTAATGTTCTTGGATTAATAGATTTTGATAACTCTTGGGAATTTTGAATTCTAGGGTTTCCTATGCCTTGTATTGATTATCCTATTGAATTGGGTCCTAGGCCTAGAATAAATTGTGTTCTATGTTTCCCTACGAATAAATAACGTTCTTGGACCCTTGCATTTTAATAACCTTGAAAGAATGATTCTAAGGTCCCTTGAATTCGAATTATCGACAATTCTTAGCTACGGTCGTTAAATGGATCAATGACCTACCGATCATATCACGAGAACTTAGAAAAGGGTTTGTGATGCATTTAGCGTCTAACTCTATTGGATGAACTATTAGAGAGCGACTCAGCGGAGTCAAGATTAGCGAGCTATTGAACAATACCGGCTCACGAGATGAATCCCTACTGACGTTCTAATCGCGTTTCCCTAAGAATAATAATTCTAGACTTTGAACTTGAATTGATTGCCTTGCTTGATCTTGAATGTCATATTATAGAATGACTAATTGACATGTGAGTTCGCTCTTGTCGAACTCAACCCTACTGGTTATTGATAAGAATAATTTACTTGTCTTGAGCGAGATCGCTCTTGTCGACCTCGTTCTCTACTGAAATTTTGTTAAGTATACATTACTTGGCATTGCATGAGTCGGTGGCATCCGTCTTTGTGCACACACGCCTCCACTTGTGGCCCGGTGGGGAAGTAACTCCCATCTTTGTAATCATTTAAGAGCATCCATGGTGACTATCCGGGCATCTCCTCGGAAGATCGATGTACTTACACACATTCGATACCCGCACATTCGGATAACGCTTGTATGCGAGGAACTACGTAGCGGCCGGCTCTCCATATATCCTTATCCTATGTGATTTATTTATGCGCACTTATGTGAAACAATGTGCATCCTGGATATATGACTCTATGCTTGTGTGACTATATCTTGCCTTGAATGTTGCATCTTGCCATGACATGCATGATTAATAGCTTACAAGTCTTTATGACTTACCCTTTCCCCTTTCTTGCTTTAGATCCTAGCAAGACGAGGTCACGCTTTCGTTGACTAGGCGTGTTAGTGCCTTGTGCCCTTTTTGGTGACCGTTGATTCTTGAAGAGGTGGTTTTGATGGCCTCTTCCTCTTGTCTTATAATTTTGTAAGGACGACGGGTTAAGCAAGTCAACTAGACTATGCTTGGGTATTTGTGTAGAACTTGATTGTAAATCTTATTAACTGCTAGTAGTTTAATACTTGTAGTACTTGTAACTTTTGTGCCGGCATTGTGTTAGCCGAGCTTTGGTTAACTTGTTATTATTCCTCCACGTATTAGTCTTCGTGAGCATGCTTTTAGCTCTTATTAATTCTTGTCTTTGAATTGTTAGCTTGGGTTAGGCATGTAGTGTCGCCGAAGACTTGGTTATTTTGTTTAGCTGTTTATCGGGTTTAAAAGTTTTAAAATATCCGGCCGTTTGGTGCCGGCGTGTTGCGACTCCAATGTTGCGTCACGTCGTTTTTGTAAATTAAGTCCTTGCATGTTTAATTGCCTACTTGTTTCCCTCCTTATTTGGGCGGTCCGACCCTCGGTCCCATCTCGGGCCGGCCGGGTCGCCAAAGTTGGTATCAGAGCTTGTTTTAGGTTAGCTATCGGCCAGGATAGGTTCCATGGCCTAGGTGGGTTGTTTCTTGGTGTGATGTTCTAACGTCGAGTGAATTCTTATAGGTGCTTGATGGTGAATCCTAGAGCGGGGCCGTAATGTAGGCCGAGGTAGAGGCCGACCCAGGAGAGTTCCTGAGGAACCTGAAGTGGAGTTGCCACCTCCACCACCGAATCCAGTGGGCATGAATGCTCAGATGGCAGATTTGTACCGTCGTATGACAGAGATTATGACCGAGATGGCCCAGCTTGGTCAGGGTCAGAATGTACCTCCTCCACCACCACCCCTGCACAGAGGCGAGAGTGTCGCCACCTCGTGCGGCTATACCACCCACCGGGCTAGGGCTCGAATAATGCCGTGTTAGAGAGATTCTTGAAAATGAAGCCTCCATCTTTTGAGGGAGAGGCGGATGCTAGTATGGCCGAGCTATGGCTTGAGGATGTGAAGAAAATCTTTGCAACACTGGATTGCACGGAAGAGGAGAAAGTGATCTTAGCTGCTTATAAGCTTAGAGGAGCCGCCAATCATTGGTGGGAGGTTTTACTTGCTAGTTGGGAGTTGAATCGGGTGGCGCAGGTGTGGCCTACATTTGAGGCAGAGTTTAGGGCTACTTATGTGCCTACAGTGATTAGACAGCGAAGGGAGAAAGAATTCCAGGAATTGGAGCAGGGTTCCATGTCTATAGCTCAGTATTCTTCTAAATTCACTGAGTTGTCCCGCTATTGTGCACATCTGGTGCAAGATGAGAGACACAGGACCCGTGAGGTTCGTGAAGGGGTTGAAGACCGAATACAGAAAAGCTTGTTATCCCTACAAGCAAGACACGAGTGCGGTAGATCGTGCGTATGAGATCGAGCGAGACATTGAGGAGCATAGCGAAGCATCTCGTGCGTCTTCTCGCCAGTTATCTCGCAGCGGCGGCCGGTAGAGGTCGATCTTCTGAAATCGGTTGCTACCAGGGCAACCGTCGCAGTGGTGGTCAGAGTAGGCATCAGTCTGGTGGTCAGGATAGGCGCCCGTCTGAGAGTCGCGGTAGTAGTGCTCCTACTCCTCAGGGGCAACAGACTCAGGGCGGAGGACCATTGGTTTGTTCTTATTGTAATAAGATTGGGCACTCTAGCGAGAAGTGTCGGACCAGACTTGGCACGTGTCTTAGTTGTGGAGATCCTAATCATCGGCTCAAAGACTGCGTCCTAAGTCTAGAGCGACTCGATCCTCGGGGTCGATTCAGCGATGCTGGATCCAAGAGGGATAGCGATGGGCGTCTAAAGCGCGAGCTCGTGTCTTCGCTTGATCACGAGGTGTTCCCGAGTCTACTTCTGTGATCGGAGGTACTCTTTCAGTCTTCGGTCATCATGCTCGAGTTCTTATAGATCCTGGTTCTACCCATTCTTATGTTGCATCGCATTTCCTAGAACATTTATATGTCTTGCACCTTGATTACCTTATGTGCTTGAGGTGTCCACAGTTGGGTGATTGCATGTTGGCGTCGAGGTCTATAGAGGCGTGATGTGCTTGTTCATGATCGAGTCTTGCATGCCGATTTGGTAGTATTGCCTATTAGAGACTTTGATGTGATTCTTGGTATGGATTGGTGTGTACATCATGCTTTAGTTGATTGCCGTAAGAAAGTAACTTTTGCCATGCCGGTATTCGGAATTTGTGTTTTCGGGTGATCATGCTATGAGTGGGGTTCATATTATTTACGCTGCGGGCTAGACAACTATTATCACGCGGGTGCACGGGTATTTAGCTTGTGTTCTTGATACTAGCATGTCTTACGCTAAACTAGAGGATATCCGGTAGTTAATGAGTTCACGATGTCTTTTCTTCCGAGTATGCTTTGCCTCCCGAGAGCTAGAGTTACGTATTGAACTATTGCCGGGGACTTCGCCTATTTCTAGGGCACCTTATGTATGGCTCCGTGAGTTGCGTGAGTTGAAGGATCGGTGCAGGAACTTCTAGATAGGGAGTTCATTAAACCGAGTGTATCTCCTTGGGGTGCAGGTGTTGTTTGTGAGGAAGAAGGATGGTAGTTTACGGCTTTGTATAGACTATCGGACAGTTGAACCGGGTTACTATCAAAAA
Source organism: Codonopsis lanceolata (assembly GCA_013146195.2). Taxonomy (NCBI): domain Eukaryota; kingdom Viridiplantae; phylum Streptophyta; class Magnoliopsida; order Asterales; family Campanulaceae; genus Codonopsis; species Codonopsis lanceolata. Next base: position 21,044 of record JABEVN020001145.1, on the reverse strand, counting down.
TAGGTATCCCTTGCCTCACATTGACGATCTTTTGATCAACCGGGGTTCGATTGTCTATTCCAAGTTTGACTTGAGGAGCGGCTATCACCGGTTGAGGGTTAGAGCGGAGGATGTCCCGAAGACGGCCTTACATGCAGCGTTATGGTCACTATGAGTTTGTTGTGATGCCATTTGGGTTGACCAACGCACTGCGGTTTTTATGGACTTGATGAATAGGGTTTTCCACAGTATCTCGATTGCTTTGTAGTGGTTTTTATTGATGACATTCTTGTGTACTCCAAGTCATGAGAGGAACACGCGAATCACTTGAGGGAAGTTCTTTCTATCTTACGGAAGAAGCAGCTTTACGCGAAATTTAGTAAGTGTGCTTTCTGGCTTGAGCAAGTTTCTTTCCTAGGGCACGTGGTGTCTAGAGATGGTATCGCGGTGGATCCATCCAAGGTTGAGGCGATTACTAAGTGGAAGACGCCTAGTACGGTGACCGAGGTCCGTAGTTTCTTGGGCCTGGCAGGTTTCAGACTACTACAAGCAACCTTAAAAACTATCATACTGCTTCTAACTTATAAATATTACAAACAAACCACTGTTAGTTAGCACAAATAACTAGGTTTAAAATATTTTACTCCTTCCCATAATAGGGTTCCAAACCTCTAACCTCTTTTGGTCTTAACTTGCTTGCTCCTCTTCATAGAACCCGAAATAGTTAAGTGTGAGAATCTCTCCACTCCCCTCCCCTGGCTATCAACTTTCTTTTCTTCTACCAGAACTCTCCTTTAATTGAAAGAGATTGTCACCAATCAACATCCTTTCAAGTAGCTCCATCCTAAATTAGATTCTCTCCTTACTTAGTAATTTGACACCAAAAGTTTATAGGAGGTAAGAAATAAGAGACGTTCGAGAAAGAAGTCCGACTAATCAGAAGCTAAGGAGATTCTATGTTTCTATTTTAATAAGGTGAGGTGAATGCGTTTCTTGGTGATGGTGATGGCGGTGCTTACGACCGCATGGATGATGGTGTTAGAGGTTATGGTGATAGTAATTTTAGGGATAACAGTAGTGGATTAGATGAAACATATCGTTGTGAGATTTCCTAATCATCAAATTTTCATCCATATGGGTTTCCGATTCAATTTGAAGTTTGAAAATTCAAAAAAATTGAATTTGAGTTTGTAAAAAGTGAAATTTAAGGTTGTGGTGGTGGTGTGTCTATCATTGATGGGTTTTCCAAATTGGTTACTTCGAAGGAAAGAGTAAGAAATTAGAAAAGGAAATAAAATCAAATCAAAAAATTAAATTTTGGACTAATGGTAAAATTTGAGGTGTTAGTGGTGGTGAGTCTATAAATGATGGGGTTGACGAAAGAAAGTGAGGGCTAAAAAATAAATTTTAAATTTCATTTTTTGGAGTAATGCATTTTTTAACGTTGAATTTAAATATTAGACAAAGTATAACTAATTTTAGATTATTTAAATAATTATTTTTTAATTAAAAATATTTTAAATATTAAATTGCAAACTAAATGATGAAATTATAACAAATCCCACTTTGCACGAGAAGCAAAATGACTAAAATAATTCTCATGTCAACGATTTTCCATCACTATTTTTAATGCCCATAGACGGGAGAGGACAAATAGAAAAAAAACATTTAGGAAAGTGACACATCATATGTTGGGAATGACATTATTAGAGGTATATGAAAAATTGTAACTATAATAATACATTGGTTGGTGAGAATCGAGATATTAAGCAAATCTATAGCGTGCTTAGTAATTGCGTATGAATAAGCTAAGAGAAACGTGTTAAGGAAATGTGATATAATGTCAAGAAGATAAAGAAATATAGAGAACTTAGTTGACAAATATGTGCATTTTGTTAGAGAAGAAATTAAGTTAGAATCGATAGGAAAGTCGTTGGAAGAAAGTAGTTCCACTTAACGGAAGCTAAAGATATGTTATTTTTTCCATTTTAGCAAGGCAAGGTTGACACATTTCTTGGTGGTGGTGATAGCTGTGGCGGCATTTGCAGGGATGCTGGTAGTGGTGGGGGCGATTTTAAGCATGAAAGTGGTGATTTATGTGGAATACGACATTAAATAAATGAGTAAGAAATTAAACAAAGAAATAAGATAAAATAATAAAAAAAAATGATTTCTAGGCTAATAGTGTTATTTGAGTAAATCTCTCTTACTATAATCTCTCTTACTATAAAAGTCAAGGTTGTTTCTTACAATTTAATAGATGGACAAAACTAACCCTTCACCAAATAAACCACCCACCATTTAATTAAGGACAAAACAAGTAAATTTACCATGACAACAAATAATGTTTGGACAAAAATAGCCTCAAATATAATAAATCATCTACCATTAATTAAGGTCAAACAAGTAAATTTATCAGGGACTAATTAATTCCTTTAATAATCAAATAATAATTTCATCCCTTGACTTGTTCATGTTTTAAAGTTAGGTCCTACAGTTTTGAATTCTATTTAGTTCGTCTTGTATTTTTACTTCTTATCAGTTTCCCCCTCCTACCATTATCGTTACAAATGTCGTCCAATATTTTCTAAAATAACAAAAATACCCTTACTCAGTCGTGAGACTAAAAAATTATTTGAAACTAAAAAATAATATGATATTACATTCTTAAATAATATGGTTTTACTCAGTAAAGATATTATAGAAGTAAATGAAAAAATGTTACTATAATAATATATTTGTTAGTGAGTATCAAGATATTAAGCAAAAATATGTAGCGTCTTTAGCTATTATCCATGAATAAGCTAAGAGAAGTGGGTTAAGAAAATGTGTCATAATGTCAATAAGATGAAGAAAATAAAGAACCAATTGATGAATTCGTGCGTTTTGTTACAAAAGAAAGCCAAAATCTACAGTTTACTTCTTTGAATTTTCAGACTACTACAAGCAACCTTAAAAACTATCATACTGCTTCTAACTTATAAATATTACAAACAAACCCGTTAGTAAGCACAAATAACTAGGTTTAAAATATTTTACTCCTTCCCATAATAGGGTTCCAAACCTCTAACCTCTTTTGGTCTTAACTTGCTTGCTCCTCTTCATAGAACCCGAAGTAGTTAAGTGTGAGAATCTCTCCACTCCCCTCCCCTGGCTATCAACTTTCTTTTCTTCTACCAGAACTCTCCTTTAATTGAAAGAGATTGTCACCAATCAACATCCTTTCAAGTAGCTCCATCCTAAATTAGATTCTCTCCTTACTTTGTAATTTGACACCAAAAGTTTATAGGAGGTAAGAAATTAGAGACGTTCGAGAAAGAAGTCCGACTAATCAGAAGCTAAGGAGATTCTATGTTTCTATTTTAATAAGGTGAGGTGAATGCGTTTCTTGGTGATGGTGATGGCGGTGCTTACGACCGCATGGATGATGGTGTTAGAGGTTGTGGTGATAGTAATTTTAGGGATAACAGTAGTGGATTAGATGAAACATATCGTTGTGAGATTTCCTAATCATCAAATTTTCATCCATATGGGTTTCCGATTCAATTTGAAGTTTGAAAATTCAAAAAAATTGAATTTGAGTTTGTAAAAAGTGAAATTTAAGGTTGTGGTGGTGGTGTGTCTATCATTGATGGGTTTTCCAAATTGGTTACTTCGAAGGAAAGAGTAAGAAATTAGAAAAGGAAATAAAATCAAATCAAAAAATTAAATTTTGGACTAATGGTAAAATTTGAGGTGTTAGTGGTGGTGAGTCTATAAATGATGGGGTTGACGAAAGAAAGTGAGGGCTAAAAAATAAATTTTAAATTTCATTTTTTGGAGTAATGCATTTTTTAACGTTGAATTTAAATATTAGACAAAGTATAACTAATTTTAGATTATTTAAATAATTATTTTTTAATTAAAAAATATTTTAAATATTAAATTGCAAACTAAATGATGAAATTATAACAAATCCCACTTTGCACGAGAAGCAAAATGACTAAAATAATTCTCATGTCAACGATTTTCCATCACTATTTTTAATGCCCATAGACGGGAGAGGACAAATAGAAAAAAAACATTTAGGAAAGTGACACATCATATGTTGGGAATGACATTATTAGAGGTATATGAAAAATTGTAACTATAATAATACATTGGTTGGTGAGAATCGAGATATTAAGCAAATCTATAGCGTGCTTAGTAATAGCGTATGAATAAGCTAAGAGAAACGTGTTAAGGAAAGGTGATATAATGTCAAGAATGTGCCTTTTGTTTGGAGCGAGAAATGTGAAGTTAGTTTTCAAGAGCTTAAGAAGCGGTTGACGTCGGCACCTATTTTGGCTTTGCCTAGTGGAGGAGATAATTTTGTGATTTATAGTGATGCTTCTAAGGAAGGTTTGGGTTGTGTGTTGATGCAGAATGGTAGAGTCATCGCCTATGCATCGAGGAAGTTGTCTATTCATGAGCAGAATTACCCGACACACGATATGGAGTTGGCTGCGATTATCTTCGCGTTGCATAAATGGAAACATTACTTGTATGGGGCTAAATTTGAGATCTTCACCGACCATAAAAGTTTGAAGTACTTGTTCTCCCAAAAGGAGTTGAACATGAGGCAAAGAAGATGGATGGAGAAACTAAAAGACCACGATTGCACTATTTTATATCATCCGGAGAAGGCAAATGTAGTAGCGGATGCCTTGAGTAGGAAGGTTCACATGTCATGTATGATGGTTAGAGAATGGAAGATGTTGGAGGACTTGCGAGATTGGGGTCCTAGTGTTTATGATAAAGGTGTGATTTTCGCGAATGTTCGTGCTACACCAGTGTTGTTTGGAAAGATTAAAGAAGCGCAAAGGAATGATCCGGAGTTGAAGAAGATTTTTGATGGGTTGGCTGAGAATGTATCGCCTGATTTTGTGACTAATAGTGAGGGTGCTTTGACATTTCGAGGTCGAATTTGTGTTCCTTCTAATGATGACTTGAAGAGGTTGGTTCTTGATGAGGCTCATAAATCGAGGTATACCATTCACCCGGGGAGCACAAAGATGTACTTAGACTTGAAAAGACAATTTTGGTGGAAAGGCATGAAGAGGGAAATTGCGGAGTATGTGTCAAAGTGTTTGACTTGTCAGCAGGTTAAGGCTGAGCATCAGAGGCCTGCGGGACTTCTACAACCACTGGAGATTCCTGAATGGAAATGGGAGTTCATTACCATGGATTTTGTGACAGGATTACCGCGCACGCGGAGGGGTTTTAATGTAGTTTGGGTTATAGTCGACAGATTGACTAAGTCTGCACACTTCATTCCGATAGCTATCACTTATTCGTTGACTCAGTTAGCAGCTTTGTACATCCAGGAGATCGTGAGACTTCATGGCGTACCGGTTAGTATTGTGTCCGATAGAGATCCGAGGTTCACATCTAGATTTTGGCAAACGTTGCAGGAAGCTTTGGGGACCAAATTAGACTTCAGTACAGCTTTTCATCCACAGACGGATGGTCAGTCCGAGCGATTGATTCAGATTTTGGAGGACATGCTTCGAGCTTGTGCCGTGGATTTCAAGGGAAGCTGGGATTCTCACTTACCTTTAGCCGAGTTTGCGTATAATAACAGTTATCAGTCGAGTATCAAGATGGCGCCGTATGAAGCATTGTATGGGCGTAAGTGTAGATCACCAATCTGTTGGGACGAAGTTGGAGAGGCGAAACTTTGGGGTTCCGAATTAGTGCAACAGTCGGTTGAGAGCGTGAAGTTGATTAGAGATCGTTTGCGCACCGCTCAAAGTCGACAAAAGAGTTACGCGGACAATCGAAGACGGGATCTTGAGTTCCAAGTGGGAGACTACGTGTTCTTGAAGGTGACACCGAGGAGAGGTACGAAGAGATTCGGCAAGAAAGGGAAGCTTACACCGAGGTACATTGGCCCATTCGAGATTCTTGAGAGAGTTGGGTCTTTAGCGTATCGCATTGCATTGCCACCTTCACTTTCAGAGACTCATAATGTATTCCATGTTTCCATGTTGCGAAAGTATTTGAAGGATGATACCCATGTACTTGAGTATGAAGAGATAACGTTTGAGCCGGATATGTCTTATGTTGAAAAGCCCGTGAAGATTTTGGATACCAAAGAGCAAGTGCTACGAACCAAGAAGATTCCCTTAGTCAAAGTTCTTTGGAGGAACCACAACATTGAAGAAGCGACTTGGGAAACGGAAGCGGAGATGCGCGAGAAGCATCCACATTTATTTGACGAACTTGGTAAGAATTTAGGGACTAAATTCCTAAAGGAGGGGAGAGTGTAACGCCCCGTATTCTTGCATATGCATTGTATGCTTGTCTTTATACTTTCTTGGTTGATTGGTGAGCATGTTTACTTGGTATATAAATGTTTTAGAATCATTCCTAAGTCATTTTAGAAGTCCATAACATGTTTAGAATCATATAGACTTGTTTATTGAATCGCCGGTTTGATCGCGTTATATTTGGCCTTAGCGATTCCTCTCGTTGTTCGTATTTGCTTCTATTTCGACGTACGAAGTGTTCGTTGAGTTCTTGGCTTTATATTCAGGTCTTAATTATGTTGAAACAAACTTTTTTCATGCCCAAGATATCCTAGTTTGATTGGTGTTTGTTTGTAGTTTGATTCGTTGTTCATTCGTCGCGTGGTTTGAGCCTTGTTCCATCTTGTTCCGGGGGTTGTTCGGGTGCGTTTCCGACTTGTTTTGAGTAGGGTTAGACCTTAGAATGGTTGCCCAAAAGTTTGGGACCATTTAGATCAAGTTTAGATCAAGTTTTAGAGGTTCTGGAGCCGAGGCGGCCGCATGGCACCTTGTGAGGCGCCCGCCTCAGATGCTGGGAGTAATTGCAAAGTGGACTGAACTTGGGAGTAGCCTCTGCAGTTGAGGCGGCCGCATGGGCTTGGGTGAGGCGCCCGCCTCACCTGCTGGTCTGTTACGGGATTTATTTTCCCCTGTTTTGAGTTATGACGTGGAATGCCTATCCTACCCTCATTAAACCCCCTCTAAACCCTTCCTAACCACCCACACTTAGCCCTAATCAAGTCCTAACACTAATTTGAAGTTAATTTAGGTTGGTTTAGTGTTTGATCACTCCCTAATTTTCACTAATTGCACTTGAGAAATTCCTCTTGTACCCTTCTCTTGTTGGAGGTATAAATACCAAACCTTGACCAATTTTCAGTAAAGTCTCTCATTTGTTCATCCTATTCTTACACATTAGAGAGAGAGAGAGTTGGGGGCTTGAGTTTTGAGCCCTAGTTCTTCTTCTTCCTTCGATCCACAAGGATTCCACCGTTCGATCGCCGCCAAACTTCGGATTCTTGACGGGTGCGACGAAAGGAACGACTTCACCGTTTAGATTTGGATTCTCTTGAGTTTTCATCCAAGCTAGGTAAGTTACTCTTCTTCTTCTTAGCTCTCATTGACCCTAAGGAAACAAAGTCTATGATGTATGAGGTCAATGAGGACACATAATTGCTTCCTATGCTTTCCATTTGAATTTTAAATGTATGATTTTGCTAGGAGCATGTCTAGGTGGATTTCTTGCCTTTGGAAGTTTAAATTACTCTTTCATTATGTTAATTGAGGTCTTGAACATGTTAGAAATATGTAGTATGTTTGTTGATGAAAGTGATATTATTTGGGAATGCCCTAAATTATGCCTATGTGATATGTGTGAAATTTGTTATGGGTTATATCCTTAATATTGGACTATATAAGGAACATGAATTACATTGAAATGTTTTGGGTGAATTTATATCCTTGTTGAACTTAGAGGTGACCTAGGTTGGGTTGTGAAGCATATAGCTTCATTTTCCCCAAAATTGGGAATTTAGAGAAGAGACTCAACGGAGTCGACTTTAGGGAAGAATTGAACATGTTAAACTCTAATTTCAATCCCTACGAAGTTTGGATACCGTTTGATTAAGTTTACTCAAATATGAGCTCGATAGAATTATTTGCAAAGTTGTTATGAATCGTTGGTCTTGAGCAGTTAATTGCCTTCACATGATTATGGTAGAGATTAACCCCTACTTGGTTGGTCGAATTCGCTCTTGTCGAATTCGGTCCTTAATTGGTTTAAGTCAAGTAAATATCTACTTGTGCATTGCATTGAGTCCAGCTGGCATTATTTGGTTTGTTTATCAAGTCAGGGTGGGACGATGCATCGCCTTCACGAATTATGGGATTCGTGCTCGCTATGGATCGCCGCACCCGGGACTCCACACACACCTTCATTGTGGGCCGCAGTGGGGAAGTAGCCCCTTTGCCGTATCAATACGTGCCGCATTGGCTTGCTATCTAGATCGAGTAGGAACTCGATGAAAGTCGATGAATTCACAAAACATCGATGTGGCACGAACCAGTAACAGAATGTTTTGCAGGAACTACGAAGCGGCCGTGACTATCATATCCTACTTGTATGATTTACTTTACGCACTTATGTGAATAAGGTGCTAAGTGTTAAATGATGATAATATGCCATAATTGTGATAAATGTCATGCTATAACATGAACATGCATATTTTGGTAACTTACTAAGTCTTTCGACTTACCCTATTTGTTTGCTTTGTTTTCCTTAGATCAAAGCCGAGGAGACGTCCCACGCTAGACTCACGTATTCGCTTGGTCGTTGTGAGCGAGGTTGCTCTTTTGGACTTTAACTGGTTAATCTTTTATTTTGGAAAGGACGTTGGGAAGCAAGTCATGTAGACTTGGCTTGGGGATTTGTTGTTGTAGTAACTTAAATATTGATACTTGTAATCTTTTGGTATGCCGACTTATATGTCGAGCTTGTTCATATGTGTATGGTTCATCACAGTTTTCTTCCGCTAAAGCTTGTTTAAAGTATTATTGTTGTTGTTGTCTCCGGCATGTTGTGGCCGTTGAGGTTTTATAAGCATGTGTTAATTGTAGGAGTAGTTGTTGGGTTCCGGCTGTAACGTCGCCGATGACTTGTTTAATTTAAGTTGTTTTTCCGGCCAAGTGTAGCCGAGTTGTTATTCGTATGCAATGTTGCGCCACATGAATTTCGTAAACCTACTTGCGCATGCTTGTGTGTTTATCTTGTCTATTTGGACGGCGCGATTCGGGATCTCGCATTGGGGTCCGGGTCGGGCCGTCACAGTTGGTATCAGAGCTATAGGTTAGCTGTCGGCCAGGATAGGTTCCATGGCCTAGGTGGGTTGGTTATTTGTGTGATGATTCTAACGTCGAGTGAATTCTTGTAGGGGTTCGATGGATAATCCTAGGAATGGAAATGGCAGCGGTAGAGGTAGGCCAGAGAGGTCCCCGAACCTGAAGTTGAGGTACCGCCGCAGAATCCGGTGGGTCGGATATGACGAATTATACTTGTAGGTTGATGGCTTTTGGCAGGGCCGGGAGGTCAAGGCGGGGGAGTACCACCACCACCTCGACAGGAGGATGTTATACCACCACCGAGACCGAGGACTGACACCACTCTCCTAGAGAGATTCCTTAAGTTGAAGCCTAGTGCATTTCTTGGGGAGCCAAACCCTAGGGAGGCTGAGTTGTGGATAGAAGAGATGATCAAAATATTATCTATGTTGGAGTGTACTGATGAAGAGAGAGTCAGGCTAGCGACATTTAAGTTTAAGGGAGCCGCCGAGCATTGGTGGAATGTGTTGAAGGAAAGTTGGGAGATGCAACAAGTCCCTATCACTTGGGCTAATTTTCAGAGGGAATTCAAGGAGGAATACGTACCGGATGTGGTTCGCAACCAAAGGGAGAAAGAATTCTATAATCTTGAGCAAGGTACCATGACTGTGGCGGAGTATTCTGCGAAGTTCACCGAGTTGAGCCGTTATTGCACATATTTGATTCCTACTGAAGCACGAAGGACACATAAGTTCGTTAAAGGGTTGAGGACTGAATTTAGGAAGCAGATTCTAGCACTTAAGCTCACGATTATCGGATTTGCAGTTGATAGAGCTTATGAGGTTGAACAAGATATTGAGGAGCACCGAGTCAAGAGTAATTCGGGTAATGCACGAGCTACTCGAGAACACTAATCGGGAAATAATTCAGGTAGCAGAAGGGGATACCAAGGAAACCGGGATAGGAGAGGTGGAGGCCAAGGTAGGCCACAGACAGGGAAGCAGGGCAACAACACTTCTTCTACTCAGGGGCAGCAAGGGTCTCGTAATGAGACTATGATTTGTTCGTTCTGCGAAGTGCACACACTGGTGATAGGTCTTTGGGGAAAGAATGGGAAGTGTTACTTTTGCGGAGATGGAACTCACATGAAGAGGGATTGTCCGAAGTTTAAGGCCAATCAGTCGGGTAGCGCCGGTCAACAATCTGGGGCTAAGAGAGATGGGGATGGTAAACCGAAGGTTCAGGGCCGTGTGTTTGCGCTTGATCAGCGCGAGGTTCAGGGGTCTACGGCAGTGATAGGAGGTACTCTTTCTCTATTTGATCATAAGGCTCGAGTTCTCATAGATCCAGGGTCTTCGCATTCTTATGTTGCTTCGCACTTTGTTGAGAATCTTTGCGTATTGCCTCAATCTTTGCCATACTTGCTTGAAGTGTCTACCCCGCTCGGGGAATATATGCTCGCATCTGAAGTGTTCAAATCTTCTGATGTTTTGGTGGGTGACCACACTTTGTGTAACGCCCCGTATTCTTGCATGTGCAGTGTATACTTGTCTTTATACTTTCTTGGTTGATTGTGAGCATGTTTACTTGGTATATAAATGTTTTAGAATCATTCATAAGTTATTCTAGAAGTCCATAACATGTTTAGAATCATATAAACTTGTTTGTTGAATCGCCGGTTTGATCACGTTATATTTGGCCTTAGCGATTCCTCTCGTTGCTCGTATTTGCTTCTATTTCGACGTACGAAGAGTTCGTTGTGTTCTTGGCTTGGTATTCAGGTCTTAATCATGTTGAAACAAACCTTTTTCATGCCCAAGATATCCTAGTTTGATTGGTGTTTGTTTGTAGTTTGATTCGTTGTTCATTCGTCGCGTGGCTTGAGCCTTGTTCCATCTTGTTCCGGGGGTTGTTCGGGTGCGTTTCCGACTTGCTTTGAGTAGGGTTAGACCTTAGAATGGATGCCCATGAGTTTGGGACCATTTAGAACAAGTTTGAATCAAGTTTTAGAGGTTCTGGAGCCGAGGCGGCCGCATGGGACCTGGTGAGGCGCCCGCCTCAAATGCAGAGAGCAATTGCAGAGTGGTCTGAACTTGAGGATGGCCTCAGTAGTTGAGGCGGCCGCATGGCCTTGGGTGAGGCGCCCGCCTCACTCTGTTACGGGATTATTTTCTCCTGTTTCGGAATTGGACGATTTGTACCCCTTGAACCCATATCTAAACCTATCCTAAACCTCCCTAACCCTTCCCACTTAGGTCCTAACATCCCTAACTAGTTTTTAATGATGAGTTAAGAGTTCATTAGTGGGTCATTAAGCCACAAATCAGATTTAAAAAGGGACCACAAGTTGTTGACACTTGTCCCACTCACCCTTTTGACCAATATAAGCCACATTTCAGATTTTTGACTCTCATTCTCACCCTCACTCTTCCAAAAACGAATTTTCATCTTCTCCAAGACTCTTCCATGGTTTCTTGAGGTTCTCATCTCCATCCTCCCTCATCCATTCCTCCTTTGCCCAAGAGTCCTTCATTAAAGGTGTAGAGCTCAAGAAGAGGAGCATTTCCATCCGATTGGTTTCTTCATTTGTTTTCTTTGGTGTATAACTTGTAAGTTACCTTCTTCTTCTTCTTCTTCTTTTAGTTCTCATTGACCCTAAGGAAACAAAGCCTATGGTGGTTGAGGTCAATGAGGGCACATGTATGCTTCCATGCTATCTTCTTGTATGTTGAGATTTTAAGCTTGTTAGGAGCATGTATAGGTTGATTTCTTACCTATGAATGTTTATAATACTCTTCCATCTTGTCTATTTAAGGTCTTGAACATGTTAAAGCCATGTATTATGTTTGTGATGGAAGTATTGATATATATGAATGCCCTAGTTTATGCCTTCTTGAAATGTTGTGAAAGTGTTATGTGTTCTATCCTAAATTTTGGACTCTATGATATACATGAATCACTTTGCATTGCCTTGGTGAATTTAATACCTTGTTGAACCTAGAAATGACCTAGGTTGGGTTATGAAGCACATAGCTTCAATTTCTCCAAATTTGGGAATTTAGAGCAAAGACTCATCGGAGTCGACTCTAGGGAATATTTGAACGTGTTGAACTCTAGTTTCAATCCCTACGAAGTTTGGACACCGTTTGATTGGTTTACTCAAGTATGAGCTTGGTTTGATTGTTTATAACAAGTTTTTATGAAAGGTTGGTTTTGTGCAATTAATTGCCTTGATATGAATTTATAGTAGAGATTAATACCCTACTTGGTTGGTCGAGTTCGCTCTTGTCGAATTCGGTCCTTAATTGGTTTAGTCAAGTAAATATCTACTTGTGCATCACATTGAGTCCAACTGGCATTATTTGGTTTGTTTATTGGGTCAAGGTGGGACGATGCATCGCCTTCACGAATTATGGGATTCGTGCTCGCTATGGATCGCCGCACGGGACTTCACACACACCTCCATTGTTGGCAATGGGAAGTAGCCCCTTTGTATCGACGTTAAGTGCCGCATTGGCTTGCTATCTAGATCGAGTGGTACTTGATAAAAGTTGATGCATTCACAGAGCATCAATGTTGCACGATAAAGTATAATAAAGTTTTATTGCAGGAGCTACGAAGCGGCCGTGACTATCATATCCTACTTGTATGATTTACTTTACGCACTTATGTGAACAATATGCTAAGTGCCATATGATGATAATGTGCTAAGTGTAAATGATGATAACATGCCATAATTGTGATAAATGCCATGCTATAACATGAACATGCATTGTAGTAACTTACTAAGTCTTTCGACTTACCCTATTTGTTTGCTTTGTCTTTCCTTAGATCCGAGCCGAGAGCGTTACGAGATAGACTCGCTTATTCCACGTTTGGTTGTTTGTATTCTAAAGGTTGATCTTTTGGACTTGTTGATTAGCCTTTTTTTTGGAAAGGACGTTGGGAAGCAAGTCATGTAGACTTGGCTTGGGGTTTGTGTTGTTGTTGTAACTTAACTAATTAACTTGTAATCTTTTGGTATGCCGACTTGTGAGTCGAGCCTGTTTATATGTGTATGGTTCACTACGGTTTTCTTCCGCTAAAGCTCGTTTAATTGTTGTTGTTGTTGTTGTCTCCGGCATGTTGTGGCCGTTGAGGTTATTATAAGCATGTGTTAATAATTGTAGGAGTAGTTGTTGGGTTCCTATGCGTCGCCGATGACTTGTTTATTTTAGGTTGCTTTTCCGGCCAAGTGTAGCCGAGTTGTTGTTTGTATGCGATGTTGCGCCACATGAATTTTATAATCCTACTTATGCATGCTTGCGTATCTTGACTATTTGGACGGCACGACTCGGGATCTCGCATTGGGGTCCGGGTCGGGTCGTCACAGTTGGTATCAGAGCTATAGGTTAGGCGTCGGCGGGATAGGTTCCATGGCCTAGTTGGGTTGGTTATTTGTGTGTTGATTTTAACGTCGAGTGAATTCTTGTAGGAGTCCGATGGTTAATCCCGGGAGAGGTAGACCCAGGAGAGTTCCGGTTGAACCTGAAGTAGAGGTACCGCCGCCAGAGGATCCGGTAGTTCCGGATATGGCTGAACTACATCGCAGATTGTTAGCTTTTAATTTGGGCAGCCGGGGAGGTCGAGCAGAGGAGCAACACCACCACCACCTCCACCACCGAGACCAGAGGCCGACACTACTCTTTTAGAGAGATTTCTTAAGCTAAAGCCTAGTTCGTTTCTTGGGGAACCGAAACCGAGGGAGGCCGAGTTATGGATGGAGGAAATGATCAAAGTATTGTCCATGTTGGGGTGTACCGACGAAGAAAGAGTTATGCTAGCAACGTTCAAATTTAAGGGAGCCGCCGAACATTGGTGGACTGTGTTGAAAGAGAGTTGGGAGATGCAACAAGTTCCCATTACTTGGGCTAATTTCCAAAGAGAGTTTAAGAATGAGTATGTGCCGGATGTAGTGCGCAACCAAAGGGAGAAAGAGTTCTATGATCTTGAGCAAGGTAGCATGACCGTGGCAGAGTATTCTGCAAAGTTCACAGAATTGAGCCGATATTGTACGTATCTGATTCCCACGGAGGCACGGAGAACACACAAGTTTGTGAAGGGGTTAAGAACTGAGTTTAGAAAGCAGATTCTAGCGCTTAAGCTCATCGATTATCGAAGTGCAGTTGATCGAGCGTATGAGGTAGAGCAAGACATTGAGGAACACCGAGTCAAGAATAATGCTAGTAGTGCACGGATACTCGGAGCGTCGTCAGGGAAATTCGGGTAATAGAAGGGGTTATCAAGGAAACCGTGATAGGAGAAGTGGAGGCCAAGGTAGGCCACAGTCTGGGAAACAAGGTAACAATACTTCTTCATCTAAAGGGCAGCAAGGGTCGCGTAGCGAGGCTATGATTTGTTCGTTCTGCCAGAGGTCTGGGCACACAGCTGATAGGTGCTGGGGGAAAAATGGGAAGTGTTTCTATTGCGGAGATGGAACTCACATGAAGAAGGACTGTCCGAAGTTTAAGGCTAGTCAGTCGGGTAGCGCTGGACAGCAGTCTGGGGCTAAGAGAGATGGGGACGGTAAACCCAAGGTTCAAGGCCGTGTGTTTGCGCTTGATCGGTAGCGAGGTTCGAGGTCTACGGCCGTGATAGGAGGTACTCTTTCTATATTCGATCATAAGGCTCGAGTTCTCATAGATCCAGGGTCTTCGCATTCTTATGTTGCTTCGCACTTTGTTGAGAATCTTTGCGTGTTGCCTCAATCCTTGCCATATTTGCTTGAAGTGTCTACCCCGCTCGGGGAATATATGCTCGCGTCTGAAGTGTTTAAATCTTGTGATGTTTTGGTGGGTGACCACACTTTGCATGCGGACTTGGTAGTTCTCCCTATACGTGATTTTGATGTGATTCTTGGCATGGACTGGTTATGTGCTTATCATGCTATAGTTGACTGCCATAGAAAGCGGGTTACCTTTTATATGCCGGGTGTGCCTGAGTTTACTTTTGTGGGTGATCATGCTTCGAGTGACGTGCATTTTATTTCCGCTCTAAGGGCTAGAAAATTACTATCTCAAGGGTGTACGGGTTATCTTGCATGCGTAGTTGATAAGAGGAAGTCTTCGCCTAACTTAGAAGAGGTTCCGGTAGTATGTGAATTTCCCGACGTGTTTTCTACCGACCATGCTATGCCACCCGATAGAGAACTAGAATTCTGTATAGAGCTTATTCCGGGGACTTCACCGATTTCTAAGGCACCGTATAGGATGGCACCCGCGGAGCTTAGGGAGTTGAAAACTCAGTTGCAAGAACTCCTCGAGATTGGTTTTGTTAAACCGAGTGTGTCGCCTTGGGGCGCACCGGTCTTATTTGTGAGGAAGAAAGATGGGAGTTTGCGGTTATGCATAGACTACCGAGAATTGAATAAGGTGACCATTAAGAATAAGTATCCTCTACCCCACATCGATGATCTTTTTGACCAGTTGCAAGGGTCTATTGTCTACTCTAAGCTTGATTTGAGATGGGGTTACTACCAATTGAAGGTTAGAGAGGAAGACGTTCCGAAGACGGCTTTTCGCACTAGATATGGGCATTTTGAATTCGTGGTGATGCCGTTTGGGTTGACGAATGCGCCAGCGGTGTTTATGGACTTGATGAACCGTGTCTTTCACAGTTATCTTGATTGCTTCGTTGTAGTCTTCATTGATGATATCCTAGTGTATTCGAAATCTCGGGAGGAGCACGAGAAACACTTGAGGGTTGTGTTGTCTATTCTTCGGGAGAAGCAGCTTTACGCAAAGTTTAGCAAATGTGCCTTTTGGCTCGAGGAAGTATCTTTCTTAGGGCATATCGTTTCTAGCGCCGGGATAGCCGTTGATCCTTCTAAGATTGAAGCGGTGACGAATTGGAAGAGGCCTAGTTCGGTTACCGAGGTTCGGAGTTTCTTGGGTTTAGCGGGTTATTACCGGAGGTTTATTGAGGGTTTTTCTAGAATTGTAACTCCTATGACGAGGTTGACACAGAAGAATGTGCCGTTTGTTTGGAGCGAGAAATGTGAGTCTAGTTTCCAAGAGCTTAAGAAGCGGTTGACATCGGCACCTATTTTGGCTTTGCCTAGTGGAGGAGATAATTTTGTAATCTACAGCGATGCTTCCAAGGAAGGTTTGGGTTGTGTTTTGATGCAAAATGGAAGGGTGATCGCCTATGCATCGAGGAAGTTGTCTATTCACGAGCAGAATTACCCGACACACGATATGGAGTTGGCTGCGATTATTTTCGCGTTGCATAAATGGAAACATTACTTGTATGGGTCTAAATTTGAGATTTTCACAGACCATAAGAGTTTGAAATACTTGTTTTCTCAGAAAGAATTGAACATGAGGCAACGAAGATGGATGGAAAAATTAAAGGACCACGATTGTACTATCTTGTATCATCCGGGAAGGCAAATGTAGTAGCGGATGCCTTGAGTAGGAAGGTTCATAATGTCGTGTATGATGGTTAAGGAGTGGAAGATGTTGGAGGATTTGCGAGATTGGAGTCCTAGTGTTTTTGATAGAGGTGTGATTTTTGCAAATGTTCGTGCTACGCCAGTCTTGTTTGGGAAAATTAGAGAAGAGCAAGGGAATGATCCGGAGTTGAAGAAAATTTTTGATGGGTTGGTGGAGAATGTATCGCCTGATTTCGTGATCAATAATGAGGGTACTTTGACTTTTCGAGGTAGGGTTTGTGTTCCTTGTAATACGGAATTGAAAAGGTTGGTTCTTGATGAGGCTCATAAGGCGAAGTATACCATTCACAGGGAGCACGAAATGTACTTAGACTTGAAAAGTTTTGGTGGAAGGGTATGAAGAGAGATGCGGAGTACATGTCAAAGTGTTTGACTTGTCGCGGAGTTAAGGCGAGCATCGAGGCTGCGGGATTTCTACAACCATTGGAGATTCTGAGTGGAAATGGGAGTTCGTTACTATGGATTTTGTGACGGGGTTACAGCGCGCGAGAGGTTTAATGCGGTTTGGGTTATAATGTGACAGATTGACTAAGTGCACACTTCATTCGATAGCTATCACTTATTCGTTGACTCGGTTAGCGACTTTGTATATTCGGAGATCGTGAGACTTCATGGCGTACGGTTAGCATTGTGTCGATAGAGATCCGAGGTTCACATCTAGATTTTGGAAGTCGTTGCGAGGAAGCTTTGGGGACCAGATTAGACTTGATCTGACTTTTCATCCGCAAAGCGGATGGTCGGTCCAAGCGATTGATTCAGATTTTGGAGGATATCTTTGCGAGCTTGTGCCGTGGATTTCAAGGGAAGTGGGATTCTCACTTACCTTTAGCCGAGAGTTTGCGTATAATAACGGCTACCGGTCAAGTATCAAGATGGCGCCGTATGAAGCTTTGTATGGGCGTAAGTGTAGATCGCCAATTTGTTGGGATGAAGTTGGAGAGGCGAGACTTTGGGGTTCCGAATTAGTGCAACAGTCGGTTGAGAGCGTGAAGTTGATTAGAGATCGTTTGCGCACCGCTCAAAGTCGACAAAAGAGTTATGCGGACAATCGAAGACGGGATCTTGAGTTCCAAGTGGGTGATTATGTGTTCTTGAAGGTAACACCGAGGAGAGGTACTAAGAGATTCGGCAAGAAAGGGAAGCTTACGCCGAGGTACATTGGTCCATTCGAGGTTTTGGAGAGAGTTGGGTCTTTGGCGTATCGAATTGCATTGCCACCTTCACTTTCGGAGACTCATAATGTATTCCATGTTTCCATGTTGCGAAAGTATTTGAAAGATGAGTCCCATGTACTCGAGTATGAAGAGATCACGTTTGAACCGGATATGTCATACGTTGAAAAGCCCGTGAAGATTTTGGATACCAAAGAGCAAGTTCTACGAACCAAGAGAATTCCCTTAGTCAAAGTTCTTTGGAGGAACCACAACATTGAAGAAGGGACTTGGGAAACGGAAGCGGAGATGCGCGAGAAGCATCCACGTTTATTTGACGAACTTGGTAAGAATTTAGGGACTAAATTCCTAAAGGAGGGGAGAGTGTAACGCCCCGTATTCTTGCATGTGCAGTGTATACTTGTCTTTATACTTTCTTGGTTGATTGTGAGCATGTTTACTTGGTATATAAATGTTTTAGAATCATTCATAAGTTATTCTAGAAGTCCATAACATGTTTAGAATCATATAAACTTGTTTGTTGAATCGCCGGTTTGATCACGTTATATTTGGCCTTAGCGATTCCTCTCGTTGCTCGTATTTGCTTCTATTTCGACGTACGAAGAGTTCGTTGTGTTCTTGGCTTGGTATTCAGGTCTTAATCATGTTGAAACAAACCTTTTTCATGCCCAAGATATCCTAGTTTGATTGGGGTTTGTTTGTAGTTTGATTCGTTGTTCATTCGTCGCGTGGCTTGAGCCTTGTTCCATCTTGTTCCGGGGGTTGTTCGGGTGCGTTTCCGACTTGCTTTGAGTAGGGTTAGACCTTAGAATGGATGCCCATGAGTTTGGGTGTAAGACCCCGAACCTTCGTGTAATTGACCTTATTGCTTTGCGTGTCGTTCAACCGTGACCTCGCTTACTTGACTTGAGGTAAGAACCTTGATTAATACAGAAGGCTATATAAGGCCAATATATTAGTTCCATATGTTCCATAGACCTTAACTAGTTAAAGTTACAAGTCGCATACCGACGTTACTTGACTTCGGTTTAGCGTTTCCTCGCGTAGTTCTTTCGTGAGACCTCGATTTTACTCCTAGTCATTCCTCCACTTGTCTTGAGAGTTATTTGAGTCTCATAAGACCTTGGTACACAAGTTTTATGCTTGTTTGTTGAATCGCCGGTTCGACCGTGTTGATTTTGGCCTTAGCATTTCCCCTCGTTGCTCGTATTGCCTCTATTTCGCCGTAAATGCAAGTGTTCGATGAATTCTTGGCTTTATATTCAGATCTTAGCCATGTTTAAACAAGTCTTTTTCATGCCCAAGTCATCTTTGTTTGATTGGTGTTTGTTGGTAGTTTGATTCATTGATCATTAAATCGCGTGAGTTGAGCCTTGTTCTATCCTGTTCCGGGTGTTGTTCGGGTGCGTTTCCGACTCGTTTTGAGTAGGGTTAGACCTTGGAATGGTTGCCCATAAGTTTGGGATCATTTAGGACAAGTTTAGACCAAGTTTTAGAAGTTCCGAGCCGAGGCGGCCGGGCCTGCATGGCTGCCTTGCGGGCGCCGCCTCGAATCTTGGGAGTAATTGCAAAGTGGTCTGAACTTGGGAGAAGCCTCTGCAGTTGAGGCGGCCGCATGGGCTTGGGTGAGGCGCCCGCCTCACCTGCTGGTTGTGCAATTACGGGATTTCTTTCCCTGTTTTGATTTTTTGGCGTGAAAAAACCTATACTACCCCCATTTTAAACCCTCCCCTTTGCCTTGTCCACAATTAGGAGGGTAGGATTGTCCTCCTAACCCTTTTGATCCCATCTCTTCCTCTTCCTCCTCATTTTCTTCCATCAACCGTGAGTTTTAGAGAGAGAGGAGGAGGAGCTCCATGGGAGATTTGACGATTCCGGAGTTCCGGCCATCGGATTGTCGAGCATGACCGCCATCGCGAAGCCCTCGCCGAGTAGAGTCTTTCCCTCGGTTTGTTTTCCACTTCCTAGACGTTTGTGACTCGATTGAGGTACGTTACTTAAGCCCTAGTTTCTCTCTCTACAAGTATCTTGATGATAGATTGTTAGAAACTTGTTCCTTGTGATTTGTTGTTGTTATACATGTCAAAATGATATGTTTCCATGGATATCAATAGATTTTGGTTAGGGTTGAAACCGAATGGGTTGATTGAGTATATTGGAATTGTTACGATTTAAGACTTATTTTTGTTGGGTTAGAAACCCGGATAAATTGTAAATCCCGAAATTATGCCTCGAACTAGAAATTTGGAACTTTGTAGTTTGACCCAAGTGAAGTCAATTAATTATAAAAATTTGTTATTTGAACCTTAGGATAAATTCCTATATCTCCTTGTGTTCATTGAATCTCAATTGCGAAATTTTGAGAATTGCTCGGGTGAGACCAAATTGTTAATAAGATTGATTCTTGGCTTAGGACTCTAATTGAGTCTCTTGAATGATGATTAAGTGCGAGATTATCGCTAATCCTTGGGTGGTTTATGTGTGAGTCGAGAATGCGTAACTCGATTGAAAGATGTTTCGAATGGGTTCAATTATGAACTAGGACCAATAATACTAGTGGACTTTTAATGAAGTCCCAAGATGCGTAGGAATGTAATATGTGACTTTACTTGGGAACCTTGTTAACATCCTTGGAAAATCCGGGATTGCTTCGTGACAATTCTTCCTTAGGAAGGATATTTGAACCGTGTATGTCTGAGTACCCTCTATGATGAGCATCTTGAGTTGTCGTAAAGATGACTGAACAGTCATCCAAGTCATGTGTGTGGTGATGGACTTATGAAATACCATAACATGGTTAATTGATGAATCTTGAGTAGTCTTCAGTCTTCTGTTCTTCAAGAAATGCATGCTTGATCTTTAGTTCTTAAGGGAACCTCGAGGGGATTTTATAATGTTATATATCTTATGATTCTATAGAACTGAGCTTGATAAGATTGGTTTGTGAATGATGCATGAACTTCTATGTCTACTTGAGATTATGACCTTTAAGCATATTGTGTGTCTTATCTTCATAATTATCTTCCTATTGAGTATCAACGTGCTTTGATTTATGATTCTAGTAACAAATGGAATTTCGAACTTGAATTTGATCTAAGCTTAGTTGGACAATAATCAACTTAGGTTTCCGCCTTTTATACTTGACTTAGTAAATTTGAACTAAGGTTCCTAAATGGAACGAGAACTTAACCATGCCTTAAACAAGAACCTAGAAAGGAGTCTTGGAACACATATAGTGTTCAAACTCTATTTGACTGGAATTATGGAAATGACTCC
>JABEVN020001144.1:0-26152 GCA_013146195.2 Codonopsis lanceolata | reverse complement strand
TCAATATGTGATTCTTGAACTAAACTTACAAGTTAGCCGAACATGTTGGTATGTGTATTTATGTGCATTGTTTATTGGGTTTTGCAGAGCATCATGACCTACTTGATTTGATGAGTCCTTTGTGATGGACTTGGTCCTTATTGGTTTATCCAAGTAAATATCTACTTGAGCATCTTGATTTGAGTCCACCTGGCGTCTTGGTCGCTTTGGCTCCGCAATGGGACAATTCAGTTTTGGAAACATTCATACGACCGCCGCATTGTACTCCTTTCTCCTCACTATATGGCCAATAGTGGATGGGTCTCGTATTAGCCACCTAGCTCGATATTGAGCTCCCATTTCTCATCCAGGGTTAGATTAATGTAACGAGGTACTCATTAAGAAAACTGATGAGTTGTGATCCTTTGAGGATTGAAACCCGTGACATGATCATTCAAGGTTGGACCCATGGTTTAAATATTGAGGGCTAGGCCCAGATTCTCGCTATACGTGTTTACGTATGAGCATTTATGTGAAAGACAATATGCTATGGCTTATGTGAGTTTATGTGCTTTGATATTAAGTACATGTTTATTGTTGGTATACTTAGTATGATACCATGATTTTTATATATGCGCGGCATTATGCCATGCCATGCCACGCTATGCCATAATATTGCATTTAGTAACTTACCGGGTCATTATGACTCATTTCTCGTGTGTTTGTTTTCCTTAGTTTGTGCAAGGAGCTCAAGTAGCGTGCGTACCACTTGCAAAGGTTGTTTGATAAACGTGGCCTCCCGCGATAGCTTAGTTATTATTATTATTATTGTTATTATGTATTTGGAGACACCTAATGTAAAGTTATGTAGACTTTACTGGGTAGATTATATTAGTATTTTGTTATCGATTATTGGGAGCCGAATTTGTTTGGTCGAGCTGTCATTTTTAAGAGTTGTTCAATTTGTTATTTCGAGCATGCTTTAGCTCACTCATTCTAGTATTGCTCTGTGATTGTCATCTCCGTAATTATTAGTCGAGAGACTGGGGTTTAGTTGTTAGTATTTAAATATCTTATTCGATTAGTTGATTTGTCCTCCCATGTCAGAGTCGTTGAGTGGTTGTTTATCGTTGATATTCTCTGCTGATTCACGGCCTTAGGTTTGCCGATGGTTGTTGTCCGCGGCGCAATGTTGCGTCACGCGAGTCGTAGATTTGTCGAGAGATAGTTATCTCTCACTTTCATGCTCCTTTGTTTAGGATTAAAGGCTTGGGTTCCACTTATGATTTGCTTCCGCAGATTTTAGTTTTTAGTTGTTCGTATTGCCGTTATGGCTTTACCTTCTATTAGAGTTCCATGGCTCATCTTTTGACTCGTACCATTATGCTTAGCAGTGCTTGTCGATCTTTTAGTCTGTCTTAACCGCATCGACCTTGGGATTTCGAGATTGAGTCGGGTCGGGTTATTTAAAAATATTATTTTTCTTTAAAAAATTGACTTTCAAATGGGTCCTCTTTGTCCAGAACAGAGGGATTAATTAAAAGCTTGTATACGAAATTGCGGCCAAACAAAATGTGTCGGACAAAAATTAAATTGCTTAAGTTAATTACGATAATAGTTAAAAAAAATTCAAATTACAAAACTTAAGTTTTTTTTAAAAAAAATTTAATTTGTATATAAAATTACGGGTCGGAAAAAAAATTTAATTGATTAAGTTAATTACGATAACAATTAAAAAGAAAAAAATACAAATACAAACTTTTGCAATCATAAAACTGTAAAACTATAAAAACGTAAAATATTAACTGTAAAACCGTAAAATCTCAGTAAAAGAGTAAATGTAAAATAATAATGTAGTCATTCGCACATGTAAGAGCCGAGGGAAATAAGGGCCGCTGGATCACCGTAAAACAGTAAATCTTGACCATTTTTTATCACAAGTCAATTGTAAGTGTGCAACACTGAGCTGTATTGTATTATAGATATCTACAAAACTGTTGACGAATGTCAAATCGTCAAAATTAATTTTTCATCCTTCCTTAATAATGAGTATAAGGTAAGTTGGGATCGTATCCGCAGGGAACGTTGAAATTATTCCTTTTTAGAATTTTATTAGTAAACAATTGAACACAAATTTATATTTTTAATTAACTACGAATAACTTAAAAACTAATTAACTAAAAACTATTGTAACTAAGCTTGTCAGATTAACAATTAATTTAACTCAATAACAATTAAATCCAGCCAATGAGCCAATTTTGTCTTGCGTTTTATTTCTGATCATAGATGCAAAAATATCTTATGGGATTTTAAATAAACCGGTTAAAAGTGTCAACAAACGCCTAACACTCAATCTCTCCTTACCATATTGATAATTAAGAGACGCTCATTAATTACCGTCTAACCGAGTTACAACCTCCGAGACGCTCGTAAGATTTAATAACTCGGTTGCATTAAGAAGCGAGAGACCCGATTCAGAGCCATGTGTATTGAAGCAATATCATGTAACAATGATCATCCGTACTGCATACGGTCAGATTATGCTTGTGATGCCTAAAAGGTGTACTACTTGCCATTTTGTTAAAACCGAGGACAATTACGGATCAACGGCGTTAACTAGCTTTAGATTATTATATTAATTAATATTCTGGCCATTAAACATTAATTAGACACAATAATCTTCCTACGTGTAAAACGGAGAACGAACGAATATTCAAAACCCACACAAGAATTAGATCAATTAGATCTCACAGAAATGAAAAGCTTGAGACTTAATCTCTCATTGACTGGAAGAAGAACCTTAGCTATTAAACATGAATTAAAAACAACTTACAAGAATAAACAAATCGTTTGTTCCAGCAGATATGAATCTCAAGGAAAGATCACAAGTTCTTTACACTTTTCTCCACACAATTGTTAGTGACTATCTATCTCTCAAGCTACTGTCTGATCCTCCCCAAAACTCCCTGGACGAATTCCCCCCTCTAATTGTTCAGGAAAAATATACATAAATATCACTCCACTCTCCCATTAAACCACTACTCGGTAGTTTTAAAACTACCGGTAACTTCCTAAAACCTCCCACTACTTGCAAATCAGTATTTTCATTTAATACATAAGCGAGAAATAACTGTATTTTCTAAGCTGTCCAACAGTGCAGCTTGAAACTTGATGACTAACCAACGGCTCGGCTCAGAAATGTGAATATCACGTGCCCATGTGACATCCCAAGTTTTCCCTCTTTACCGAATCGGCTCTTTCCTCTTTTTGCGGCCTTTGTGTACCTACATCATAATCAGCACAAAAACCAACCAAAAGTGTAATATTTTGCTCTAAAATAAATCATAAAACCGGCTAATTTTATCACACTTTTGGGTTCCCATCAACTGCCTTATCTAAACTTTTGTCTTTTATTTTATTTATTTATCGTCAAATTCTCTCGTTACGTAATAAGTCGATTTAATAAGTCGTAAATTAAATAAAGACCTATTTAAAATCAGTTATATGAGATAAAAACAGTTTAGATTAGATTAGGAATCTTCTTGACAGTCCTGATTCAGAGGGACACATGTGCCAGACAGAATAAATTACAGCCATTTGATATAAGTATAAATATGCAATCTCAGCCGTTTGATATAAAGTAAAATAATCAATCTCAACCGTTCTTTATCCCATCTATAGTATATATATATATATATATATATATATATATATATATATATATATATATATATATATATATTATGAAAGTTAATTGACTATAGTATAAATGAAGTATATTTTTTCTTTAATCTGCATCAAAATGATACTTAAAGAAACGTTTTTTATCCGTATGTTTCGTTGGTCATGTTGAAAAAATATATCGATTGTTTTTTTAGGAGAGCAGGTTTTCTATGAGACCGTCTTACGTCATTAATTCGTAAGATGGAACATCACTCTCTCACACCTCAGCCAACTAATACACAGTGGGTCGGCTTAGAGAGATCCGTCTTACAAAGTAAATTAATTTATAAATAATGAAATTAATTAATTTATATATACTCCCTCCGTCCCGGATAAAATGCTAACATATATTTTATTTTGCAGTTTTCACGAATACACAAATTAACGAATATATTATGGTATTTTCATATTAATCTTAGATTTTGTTTTAGGAGTAAAATTTCATGCTTGGAAAATGTCTCTGGATCTTGTAGACAATATCATATCTATTTTTACATTTTTATGTTTGTATGAGTATAAACAACTAAGATCTCGTATGGTGCAGCGTTTTAAAAATGCAACATTTTCAAAATAACAAATAAAAATTAAAAATTAAAAACCAGTGAAATCGGACATGGGACCCATTCATCGGCCATTCTCACGCCCCAAACCAACGTGAGTGGTGCACGAGCCTGCTTTGGGGAGCCCTGCACCACAAACGCAGTCTTCCGCCCTTTTCTTCTTTTTCCTTTTCTTTCTTCTTAAATAAGAAGACTTCCCGCTCTCTCTCCTGCGTGGCATGATAAGAAGATTTCCTCCATTGGTTCTTCTTTCTTTTCTTAAATAAGAAGTGATTAGAAGACTTGATGGAGATGCTCTTAGACATGCACATACGAGCAGTTCACTGTTCAAAGCACTAGAGAACACAAACCACAAAACTTGAGCCAGGTCATGAGGCGGTTTACCGGTTCCGTTCATGTTAATAAAAAAAAAGTTGGAATTGGTGACGGGAGGTTCTGAATCGTCAAACCGTGAACCGTATACTGTAAACCGTAAATCAAAAAAAATTGATAGATAAATGTGAAACTATAAATCATTATTACAAATGGACAAAATTCAAAAAGAAACTGACAAATGATCTAGGTCGTTGACGAGGGCGATCCAACTGTAGTTGCTTCACATGAGAAGTGAAAGAGTCATGTGAACATTTTATGGTCAAAAAGATTTTTAAAAAGCATTTTTCTTTTATTTTTCCTTCATTTATCAACCTATAAATACTCACTCTACGACTCAGTTTGTTTCACTGAAAATGATTTCAAAAAAAATCTTTTCCAAAAAATGATTTATGGAAAATGAAAAGATTTCATTTTCATATGTTTGGCAAGTCTTTTGAAAATATGCCTGAAAACATTTTCGGGTGTTTTGCAAACGCATTGAAAATGTTACGAAAAACACTAAATAAATACAAAAAATATATTTTAATATTAATGCACATATGGTATATAAGATAGTGTTGAACTTTAAGTAATTTTCCTTTAGTTACCCTTAATTTATCATTAGTGGTGTCAAATCAATAAGGTTCATCATTTTTTCAATCAAATACAAATAAAAAATTTGATATTTGATATGAAAGAATGTTTTAAAAAAGAAAATGAATATTGTTTGAAACGCCCTAAATAATATAGTGGATACTAATTTTTAAGACGTAATGAATATTTTTTAAAATTCTAATTTATAAATAGTGTGCACAAACTCAATTTATATTCCTAAAAAAATATTTTTGAGTGTAATATTATACGAGTATGTAAATATGTGTAATTGTGGAAAGGGACAGAGAGGTGCTCAAATATTTGAAAAATGACTTACGGAAAATGAATCTGCAAGTTATTCTCCATTGACTTGGAAAAACTTTACGTTGACTACATTTTTCAAAAAGTGCACCGGAAAATGAGGAAACCGTTTTCCAGAAGTTAATTTCCGTGAAACAAACAGAGTCTACCTCTTCAATTTTTTCATACTCTTCATCTCTCCACTCTCAATTCTCAAGTTTCCAATTTTCTAGTTCCAATTTTTTTAGTAAGCTTACTTACTAATTTTATTATTTACATTTTTAAATTTTAATTGTATATAATACTCCCTCAATTTTTAAATTATCATCCTCCTTTCCTTTTTCGTTTGTTTTAAAATAATTATTCTCTTTCAAAACTTTCCCTTTTTAAGAAAACACTTTTACCACTTTACCCTTACTTATCTAGCTACTTTAATTATGACAACATGGTGAAGGACATTAAAGGAAAACCACATATTTCACCAATATTTATAATACAATTAATTAGTTTTTCTAAGGACGATAATTTGAAAATTGATGGATTATTTATTAAGTACTAGTATAATGTTTATTAAATGCGTTTTTAAATATCTATAATGTTATTAAGTACTATTATTTTACTTATTAGTTATTAACTTTAATATTTAATAATTACAATTTACTATTATATTTATTAGTTACTATTATTAATTATACTTATTATTATAAACTACGTGTTTATTTTTCTATACTTACTATAAATTATTTTATACTCTCATACTTACTATAAGCTTAAGAATGTCAATTAATATTTTGTAAGAAATAAATTAAACAAATATTTACGTTGTTTCATCGCATAATTATGATTATTGATGCGCTTTTGTACATTTACGAAATACACTTCCGGTGAATCAAAATTAAATCATTTAAATTTTAATAGTTGAAGTCCAATCTTTCAAATTCATATGTGTGGGTTCCCGGGATGTTGCTCCCGCGCCCCACGCACCCTTGGATAGGGGTGCGCGTACGTGCGGATGTGGTGACATCCGCTGCTCTCGTTCCACCCTCCCTTGTCTAGGGGAAGACGAAATCAAAAGTGCGAGAGAGTCTTTGTCGAGAATAGCGTTGGAATGTGCCTCGGTTGCCTTTAGTGGATTTTGATCCAATATGGGAGCTTTGAGTTTTCTATGTCAAGTTATCAATTTTTTAGGGGATACCAGGATATAGGAATGCATCACCCTTCTATTCTCATTCTCCTTTTTTTAGGGGAAAACGTGAAAGTGCAAGGAAGGAATGTTACAGCGCCCCCACTATGGATTTTATGAAAATAGCCTTATGGCCTATCTCGGATCACTATGGGTGCTTTGGGTTTTCTACGTCAAGTTATCCCTTTTTTAGGGGATACCAGGACATAGGAATACATCACCTTTCCATTCACATTCTCCCTTTTTTAGGGAGAACGGAAAAGTGCAAGGAAAGATGTGCGAGGCCCCCGGATCCAAAATGTTTTAGAGTCGCCATCTTTATTTTAAAGAATAAATAAAGCAAAACCAAAAAAAAACCGAGAGATAATAAAAGTGGGTCCGGAGGCTAAGTTACGAGTTGAGAAGGTGTTAGGCACCCAACTCGCCTCTTCGGATCTCAAACGGTTTTGGCTAAAGTATGCTTTTTGTTATATTTATTTAACGTATAAATAAAGCATTAATCGCCTACAAATACATCCATTTGTCTACATTATTTGAGACGTATTTACAAGCTGTCTCTTTACAAATAATTACGGATATACTTGAAAATATTTGGCCATAATAACGGCTCTATTACATAATATTTTCTAATCTAATCCGGGCAGCACAACGGCTTATATTGACTACATTGGGCCGGATTTTAAATACAACTTTAAATAATAAATGAGCGGAAAAGTAAATGGATAAATAAATTAACGCCCTTAAAGGTTTTTACCTTTTAGAGCGGGGTGTGGTCGCCTGTCCTTCTCGGAGAGGGAGACTTTATTGCCGTGATGTGATTTAGGCGAGTGACGGCTTATATGTGGTGTTTTGGCTCACTCACTCTGCACGACTTAGTTTTTGTGGTTTTGGCTTATTTGGTTGAAGCGAATAACGGCTTATATGGGTTGATTTTCACCTATTACCTGCAGAGTAACGACTTACTTTATGGTTTTGGGCCGGGAAATAGGGTGGATACCTAGTCGGGGGCTAAGGCTCACTTCTCTGGGTTGGTTTTGTGTTTGGAGGAGATTTGGCAGAGTTTCGAGGCTTTTTGAGGTGATCGCTCGCTATCTCACTTCTCTCTCTAGTTCTCCAGCGTAACGAGAACGCGGAGAATTTTTATCGATGAAAAGATGTGTTGAATGAAGAGCCGGGGATCTGTATTTATAGGAGGAAATGAGGACATCGATGGAATTTAAATTCCTTCTTCATGCATTGAACAGCTTGTACACAGCGCAGAGGAAGTTGCATTTTGCGGCGAATGAATGTGAGAACTGGGCGCAGCGTAATGGAAAATTGGGCGCAAGCAAGGGAATTGGGCGCCACACCCAAGAAAATTGGGAGCCACGCCCAATTTCAATGGTGGCCATGCCTAATTTCAAACTTCTCATTTTTTGTATACTTTGGTCCCTGTAGTTCGTCCTTTTGCGCATCCTGCTTTGTTCTTTCGCACTTTTGACCCTGTAACTTGACATTTGTTAATGTTTTGACAGGTCTTGATATTTTATGTCATGTCACATACCAGGGGTACGAAATTGGGGTATCTACAGAGCCCCTCAACGATGGAGTCTACGGGTAACCCGCAGCTTACTAAGTAGACGAACATCGTTGATAAGAATAGACTCTCCAATTTCGTTCAATTTACAAAGCGAGGAGAAAGATGCAATATAGCGCTTATAATGCAGCAATTTATAATGTGAGACAAACCTCCATATCCTAGATATCTTTAGTCAGTTATAGCAGGTTATCGCAGTTTTTAAGCAGATATGCAAATTAAGTGCTCTGATGGTCGGACCTACTAATGTAGGCTTCCTACATATTCCTTAATAAAGGAAATCAGACCAAACGTAGTTCGGCCAAAACCTAAACCATCATTCATGCAACGGTCGTGTCTATTGAAATAGGCTGCCTACGTATCCTTATACAAGGAATTAGACCGAGACGTAGTTCATTCAGTTGGGGACCAAATGTTGCGGTGCAAGTGTTGCGGTGGTGCAAGTGCGGCAATGCTAAATGAGCAAGTGCATGCAAAGCTTTATCAAATGAGTGTTGCAAAGGTAAATATCGTGCTTTGTGTTTGATCGCATCTACCGAGATAGATCCTGCCACGGATCGACCAATCGTAGCTCGCTCGCTGGGTGGGCGAGTGAGTGAATTGTTTCCTAGGAACTCAGCCTCTACTGGAGAACCAGACTTTTCCCTATAAATTCGGGGCTGCGTACCCCTTAAAGGAAAGTTTCCCACACAGCCAATGAATGGAATGCATTGCCTCCTCAGGAACTCAGCCTTGAACGGAGAACAAGACCTTTCCCTATTAATCCAGGGCTGCGTACCCCTTAAAGGAAAGTTTCCAAACATCATACAAATGCACTGCAAAAAGGAAAAAATACCTTCCTTTTCTTACCCTTGCCATGCCCGCTGCAAATTGCTTTATTCTTTGTTGCTTTCTTTGTCGCCGCTTTTTGTTCGCTTTATTGTTCTTCTTTGCACTTTCTTTGTCGGGATTCTTCTTTTGTCACCGTTCCAGCCCTTGCTGGAAAATCTTTTCCCCTATCCCGCTATGTTTTCGGCTTTAGCTGGAAAATTTTTCTTGATGCTGCTGCATTTTACTTTACTGCTCTTTCTAACCTTGGTCAGAAACTTCCTTTTCTTGCTCTGACATTTCTTGGTACCACGGTGAAATCATCTTTTCTTTTCTTTTTTCTTTTCGCTCTATTTTCTAGCTTGACCAAAATTTCTTCTTCTCGCGCATTTTTCTTGTTGCATACACTAATAAATTTTTCCTTTCTTTTCTCGTACATGCATTTTCCCCTCTCCCGATTTTTTTTGTTTTTTCTTTGTTTTTTTTATTCTGCATGCCTGCCACTTTTCTTCATTTGCATGCTTATTACCTCTCTTTTTTTTTTATTCTGCATGCTCACCATTTTTCTTTATTTGTATGCTTATTATCTCTTTTTTTTCCTTTTTTTTCCCGCCTGGATATACTTCTGATCTGCTAGATTTTGGCACTGTTTGACACTTTTGAAGCATTCCTGACTTTATTAATGATGCTTATGCATGTCCTATTTATGCCTAAATGATGCAATTAAGTAATGATGCATGCAATTTATTTTTACGATGCATGATTAAACTAGTGGTCACTATTTGACCCTACCATGCATGATTTATACATAAATGCAAATGGGGCTATATGATGCATGCTTATGCTGCAGGGACATAGTGAATGCCCTAAAAATATTTATTTTTCTGATTGGTGGCCTTTTATTTTATTTTTAGCGCACCCCTAATGCAGCTTATTGGATGATAAATGCAAATGCTGGATGCATGTACTACTTTATTTAATGCAAATGTTATGTCTAAAAATTATGAGATGTTTATTAACATGATGCATGAATATTTTCCTATTCTATCATGCATGCAGTAATGCAAAATGTAGTACATATTTTTAAGATGCAAAATGTATTTTTATGATGCCTAGGACGCAAAAACGTTTATCTATATGCAAAACAATACAAAAAAAATTTTGTTTTTTTTTCTTTTTATTGTTTTTTTGAAAAAAAGAACATGTACAATGCATTAATCTAGTTTTATATGATGCAAAATAAATAAAATAAATAAATAAAACACATGCAGACTCAAAACGCATGCACAAAACAAAGCTATGCCGCCCTAACAGGTAATGGCACGCTGTATTTCTAAAACGGATTTTAAAGGAATATACCTTCGGGTTCGAACAGGCTTCCCTTTTTCTCCCTTTTTTTTTTGTGGTATGCGGGGAGAGGAAAAGACAGTCACTTCCTGCTGTTCTCGGCCATATATTTGTTGCAGGGCTACACTTGGCATAAGGCTATTTTCATAACCCCTGCATTTTTCTTCACAATCAGACAGAGCAGCAGTGAATGGGCGGAATCCAAGTCGTCCGGCTGTTTCAGGACAATGCCAGTGCGGATAATGAATAGGACGAGGACACTTCTGGTGCTTCTCATTCTGATGAGACTGAGCCTTTTCTGTGCCTTGCAGAAGAAGTATGTGGGCCGGGGCGACTGCGCATTGATGGATGCCTCAGGGC
This sequence comes from Codonopsis lanceolata, assembly GCA_013146195.2. Lineage (NCBI taxonomy): Eukaryota > Viridiplantae > Streptophyta > Magnoliopsida > Asterales > Campanulaceae > Codonopsis > Codonopsis lanceolata. The sequence goes on along the minus strand of JABEVN020001144.1, from coordinate 15,369 downwards.
TTAAGCTGCAAATGAAGGATAGTTTTGGGGGAAACAAAGGGGGTAGAGGCAATAATAGATATGTACAGACAATTAATGTATAATCTAAATTTCTTTAGCAATTATTCCTAAGTTGCACCTTAGGACCTGTAATATTATATTTTAGTGTTTTAACGTGAGCTTCCTGTCGTGGTTTTTTTTCTTCTGTCAGTCGAGCCCATTTGCCTGCTGAAGATCTGGAGGTAGGATGCTAAGGTTTCAAAGAGTGCCTTCCCTCTCCTTATTCTCATGATATATATATTTTATTTGGCTCTAACTTTTGCCTGGGCTGCCCTTTCGGGTTTTCAACCTAGCGAGCCTTTATTTCTTTTTTTTGTTTACTTGCTCTAACTTTTGCCTAGGCCGCCCTTTCGGGTTTTCAGCCTAGCGAGCCCTTATTTCTCCTTTTTTTTTAATGCCCTAACTTTTGCCTAGGCCGCCCTTTCAGGTTTTCAGCCTAGCGGGTTGGAGAGGGAAGCACTTGCCAGATAGGGTGGCTCAAGCATAATACCTTTTTAAGCTCATTGAGATTGGAGGGCTGAACAAGGTCTTTTTTTTCTGGCTTGTGAGGAGTACGGCATCTCCTGACCGAATCCTTTTGACAATATACGGCACATCGTGGAAGAGAGTGGTAGCAGCCTTTTGATGAGTAGCCCCAACATTTTTTGGCCCAGGCGACAAGACATGATAGCAGTAGGTTCCCCCAAAGGGGTGGTGAATGAGGTCCTTTCTTGGTCTCCTGCTGACTTTGATTTGGCTATGGCCTAGCATGCTGTTGATAAAAAAAACTTGTTGGGTTTGGGAATGGTCACTACATTGGACAGCCCGATCGGGTATTTTTCTTTCCTCTTCTTTTTTTTTGAACTCTTTTTTTTTTTTACTTTTTCCTTTCTTTTTTTTTCTTGTGTTTTTTTTTACCCGAATGAAGTTGACGTTCGGTTGTTTCACGCTTTCTCTTTAAACTTGTAGTGACCATTCTGGCTTGATGCGGCGGAGCTTTTGTCTGATTGGCTGAGCATCCGGACATGTGGGGATCCGGTGTTCAACTATATGGGCCCCGACACATCTTAATAAACACTTAATAGGACCGTAAACACGTCCACAAACTCTTTGAGGGGATCCATGAGTGTTATCCTTTTCAGAACCTTGCAGGGAGTTGCCGATTTCAATTCCTTTGATTTCATTGCCCAACCCCAGATTGATAGTGGATCAGTCTTCAGTTGCTGTTGATGAATGATGCTGTTCCTGGTGCTCAACTGACTTTACAAGCTCAAGCAAATAATTCTCTTTTTTTTTATTTGGGGTCCTATTAAATGACTCATTATTATAATGATTTAATGCGTCTTTTAATATAGGTGCAACTAAGAAATAAGCAAAGACATTTAGATTATTATTAAAAGCAAACCGTACAGGGTTTATTACATTATTGAGGACCTGGGGTTTGAGATCCTCAATTTTATGGAGCGGATCGGTAGATGACCAACTCGTAAAGCTAGAGCAAGGAATAGGGATAATATATCTGAAGCGGTCCACCAGATCTGCGGGCGTCAAGAGCGGGTCGGTTGTAGTATACTAGTTCTGCAGAGGCTTATTAGAAATAGACTCAAATTCAACAGGGAGTTTTTTTTTTTTTTTAATAAGTGCCTTCATCCATCATACCCAGGAAGCTGTCCCCCAAATTTTCATTAGAAACTTCTTGGTTTAGAATTTTAAGCATCATGGTTTTCAAATTTTCGATGTCAACCTCCATTTTGGCGGGCGGGAGAGTTGGGTTTTGGTATATGCTGGCTGGATTAGGGAAGGCTGGGTTAATTTATGGCTGCAGTGTCTAGTAAGGGTTTTGGGCAGGATATGGATATTGGGTTGGATATGGATATTGGGCAGGATAGAGATATTGGGCTGGATATGGATTTTGGGCTGGATAGGGATTTTGGGCTGGATATGGATTTTGGGCAGGATAGGGATATTGGGTTGGATAAAGATTCTGGGTAGGTTAGGGATATTGGGTTGGATAAGGATTTTGGATAGAATATGGATTTCGGGTAGGATAGGGATACTGGGCTGGATAGGGATATTGGGTTGGATAAGGATTATGGGCTGGATATGGAGGGTGTGATGAAAAAAGGGTTAAAATTTTGGTAATAATAGGTATTTGGTGGGTTGGTGTGTGGCTGGGAAGTTGGATTTGGAGGAACATGGAAGGTTGATGCTTCTTGGGGGACTGCAGGGGAAGAGATTACCTCACTTTTTGCTGCCATACTGCTCGGATCTGTATTTTAAGCTGATTACGTCATGCGATCGATATCGATACCTTCGGTTCTGATTTACTACTTTTATCAAGATCAACCGGCCAAGATTACTATCTCTGCCTTTCCAAATTTGGGCCAGGTTTTTGAGGAAAATGGGTTATGGAGGAGGTATCAGAAGGCTGGCTGAAGGCTTTCTGGGCTTGGAGTACAGCGTGCCTTTATTAGTATATTTTATTATTATCCCTACAAATTGGCCGGATAAGCACCTGCTTAATTTTGACAGTCTCAGGACTTTTCCTAGAATAGTGGATTCTTTCTCCAAAGTATAGGACCAACGTATTCCACCTGTCTTTCGACTCCCTGAGATCGGACTGATCCCAGGCGAAGAGCCTATACTCTTTCCGGGATCCACCATTCGAAATGGTCTAGGTCGAGCATTAGAAAATAATAAATCAGCCCCAGTGTATTTTTTTTTTGACTTGCGCATTTTTGTTTTGACTTGCGCAGATTTTTTTTGACTTGCACATTTTTTTTTGACTTGCGCACATTTTTTTTTGACAGGGGCTGACCCACAATTTAAAATGCAAAAACCGGTCGGTCTTTGAAGTGTCCTGAAAATCTATATGCAGTCTAACGTTGGTTTATACAGAGGGTAGGCTGGCCATGGTGTAGGGTAGCAGTTCGGAATATACATATATGCATGTGTGTGTGTGTGGTATCTAAAAAGCAAAAAAAGTTTTTTTTGTTTTTTTTTTTCAGATATAGAAAATAAAACAGATATAGCCCGTCTTGCTGTTATGTATGGATTTTCTCGGTTTTTTAGTTTGAGCGCGAGTAAGCAAGCATACCATCAAGAAATAGAAAGAAAACGGGGAATCTATATATTCCTATTGCGATGACTTATAGTTTGAGTCAGTTGGCAGCATTGTATGTTCAGGATATCGTGAGACTACATGGTGTTCCGGTGAACATTGTATCGGATAGAGATCCCAGGTTTACTTCTAGATTTTGGCATGCTTTACAAGAGGCTTTGGGGACGGTTGAATTTCGATCGACTTTTCACCCCTGATCGGATGGTCAGTCTGAGAGATTGATCCAAGTACTAGAGGATTTGCTACGTGCTTGTGCCATGGATTTCAAAGGTAGTTGGGATTCTCATTTGCCATTAGCTAAATTTTCTTATAATAACGTTACCAGTCCAGTATTGAAATGGCGCCATATGAAGCTTTGTATGGGCGTAAGTGTTGTTCACCGATTTGCTGGGATGAAGTTGGTGAAGCTAAGCTATGGGGTTCAGAGATGGTGCAACAGTCAGCTGAGAGCGTGAAACTGATTAGAGACGGATGCTTACATGCTCGAGTAGAGCAGAAAAGCTACGCGGACTTAGGAGACGTGACTTAGAGTTACAGGTTGGTGATCATGTATTCTTAAAAGTATCGCCCCGACGTGGTACTAAGCGATTTGGGAAGAAGGGTAAACTTTCGCCTAGATTTATTGGACCATTTGAGATCTTAGAAAGGATTGGATCCTTGGCGTATCGGTTAGCATTGCCACCTTCGTTATCGGATGTTCATAATGTATTCCATGTCTCGATGCTACGCAAATACTTGAAAGATGAATCGCATGTCCTTGTTTACGATGAGATTTCATTCGAACCTGATCTTTCCTATGATGAAAGACCAGTGAGGATTCTTGATACTAAGGAGCAAATCTTGAGAACGAAAAGGATTCCATTAGTCAAAGTCTTATGGAAGAACCATGATATTGAGGAAGCTACTTGCGAAACCGAGCTCGATATGAGAGAAAGATATCCTTTCCTATTTGATGATTCTGGTATGAATTTAGGGACTAAATTCCTTTAAGTGGGGGAGGATGTGAGAACCCGAAACCTACTTGTATACTTGTCTTCCATACTTGTTTAACATGATTAGAATATGTTTTGAACATGCTAGTAGTATCCCTAACATGATTGACTTGATTGCATTTCTTGATCGAACCGTAAATGCCGTAACGAACGCCTATTGCCTTGCATGCTCTAGATTGACTTGTTCTTGCTCGGGCTTTGATCTTTTGGACTTAGCCAAGACCTTGAGAGACTTTTATCATTGTTATTAGGACCCTTGATACATATTCTAATGCTTCTTTGAGTTGTTTATGCCTTGTACGCGTTATACGTGCGAATCTGGACCTGTTTGACCTAAAGTATGGCCTGAGGAATCGTTCTACCCTGCCAACCGAACATTTTGGGCTTTGTTCGCCCACCATAACCGAACAAAATGATGGAATTTCGGTCATCACAACCGAACAGAGAAGAAATCCAGCAAAACGGGATTTTCTGCAACATTTGGTTGATTACGAACTTACCCTTACTAAACCTCTACCATTAGTGACTTAAACCACTTGTATTAGAGTCTTATTAGCCTAATCTAAGCCTAATTAAGATTGCTAAACCTAATTCTACCATTCATCAAGTGACAAGTGTTCCTCATTAACACTTAATTAAGCTGATTTCACTACATCAGCTCTAGACTTCATTTCACGACTCATTTCTTCATTCCGTCTTCTCTGGTCTGGAGAGAGTAGTGCGTGAGAGTCTCCGGGAGATACGTCCTTGAGGGTTTACTTCCAAGATATTTCAAAACCCACTTGCGATTCCGAGATCGTCGTTGCGAAGCCGCCGTCGGGTAGAGCGATTACTGCCGATCAGTTTTTCGTTCGTCTTTTGCTTGGCTTGAGGTAAGCTATCAATTTCCCTTAGGTCCATGTTAGAGATAACATGCTACCCTCTCTTGCTTCCCTTCTCTCATGTCTAAATCATGCTCTCCTTGCTTTCTACCATGATAATGATACGTTGTAGAGAGAGTATGAATTTCTGGGAACTTTAGACCATGAATGCAAATGTTTCGATTTGGACACTAAGCCTAGAAGTAAAAGTGTTCTACTCTATATTAGGAATAATTATTATTCTTGGGTCATAGACTTTCGACCATTATTTGGGGAAAATGTGATTCTAGGGTTCCATGATTTAGGAACTTGAGATTATTCTTGGCTATGATTATTAATCGGATTAATGACCTAGGTTAATCGGTGCGTTAACTTATAAAAGAGTTGGAAATGCAAATAGTATTTTAACTCTACAAGCTTGGATTTATAGAAATGACTCAACGGAGTCGACATTAGTGAGTTATTGAACAATACCGGCTCAATGATCGATCCCTACGACGTTATTACATGCGTTCAACTAGAAAACTAATTCTAGACTATTGAAACGGATTGACTGTCATGCTTGTATCTTTATGACATAATAAATGCATACTTGATAATTGATATATTGAGTTCGCTCTTGTCGAGCTCAATCTTGATTGTTTATTGATGAGATTATATACTAATCTTGAACGAGGACGCTCTTGTCGGACTCGTTCCATATTGATTGATTGTTGAGTAAATACTACTTGGCATTGCATAAGTCCAGCTGGCATACTTGTTATCGCACACACACCTCCACGGCGGGCCACCGTGGGGAAGAGCTCTCCTTGGCCAACCAATACGCGACCATTGAGAATGACTATTGTTTTCCCGAGCATCTCTCGGAGATCGATTTATTATCACAACCATCGATTATCGCACGCTATCGAAAGTGTCTGTTTTGCAGGTCTACGAAGCGGCCCAGCTCTATATCCTCATATTATGTGAACTATGTGCAATAATGTGCATCTTAAATAATTGATCGACATGATTGAAATATTGTCTTGCCTAACGTGTTGCATAATGTCATGTCATGCATGATTGATAGCTTACGAGTCATTATGACTTACCCGTTCCCCTGTATTTTTTTTAGATCCTAGCAGGACAGGACCTTCCCATTGAGGCTCGCAGTGCTCGTATACTTTAGTTCTCTTTTGATCAGGCTTTTGCAGTTGAAGAGGTGGTTCTAGAAGTCCTCTTCTCTTCTTTTGTATTTTGCAAGGACGTTGGGTTAAAGCTAGTCAACTAGACTACGCTTGGGAATGTTTATAGAATTGTACTCGTGTATTCCTGTAGCTACTTGTAGTATTAACTCTTGTAGTACTTACTTCTCTTGATGCCGGCAATTGTATTCGCCGTGCCTTGTATATCGTGTGTTGTTCACTACGTATAGACTTCCGCTGAGCATCCCATTAGCACTTATTTATTTCCTTGTCATATTTATTGCTTAGCTTGGGTTCCGGCTGTAGTGTCGCTGAAGACTTGGATTATTGCTTAACTGTTTTATCAGGTGAAATGATTTTGAAAATGCCGACCTTTAGTGTCGAGTCTTGTTGCGACTGAAATGTTGCGTCACGTCAGTTTTAAAATATTTTGAGTCCTTGCATGTTCATTCCTTTCATGTCTTGTCTTGTTTGGCGCTCTGGTCCGCGGTCCCATCTCGGGTCCGGGGTCGGGGTCGCCACAAGAACTGCGTGCAGCGTAATGGAAAATTGGGCGCAAGCAAGGGAATTGGGCACCACACCCAATCAAATTGGGAGCCACGCCCAATTTCAATGGTGGCCATGCCTAATTTCAAACTTCTCATTTTTTGTACACTTTGGTCCCTGCAGTTCGTCCTTTTGCGCATCCTACTTTGTTCTTTCGCACTTTTGACCCTGTAACTTGACATTTGTTAATGTTTTGACAGGTCTTAATATTTTATGTCATGTCACATACCAGGGGTACGAAATTGGGGTGTCTACAATATGACATCAAAATCATTCGGGATTCATCATTTATTTTTTCAACCTATCACGATTTCAACAAAGATTTGTAGTCATTCCAACCTACAGGTTTATTACGATATTTTTTAAAAAGTTACGTTCAATTTTTTTCTACATGGTATTTTCTCTATTCCAAAATAATTATCCAGTTGACATACATATTCTGAAAATTAATTGACTATAATATAAATATTGGTACGTTGTATTTATACTAAAGTCTATGCGATGAGTATCACGAAAATAAATAAATAATGGTAAAATAAGTTAATTTAGAAACTTATCATTAAAAATGAAAGGGAGAGGCTATTTTGATTATAAAATTACTTAACCACTATGCTTATCTAAATTTAAGCTGTTTGGACAAAAGTACCATTTATTCAATAAATGTCATGAATACAATGCTAACATATATTTTATTTTGTAGTTTTCACGAATACACAAATTAACGAATATATTATGATATTTTCATATTAATCTAAGATTTCGTTTTAGGAATAAATGTTCATGCTTGAAAAATGTCTCCTTCGAATCTTGTAGACAGTGTCATGTCTTTTTTTTTTTTTTACATTTTTATGTTTGTATGAGTATAAACGATTAATTATGGTTATTTGATGAAATCAAAAAGAAATTAAAGTGTAATGTTTGGTTGATAAACAAATAAAACAATTTCTTGAGAAGTAACTTGACAAATATTTATTAACATTCAAGTGCAGAAAAATAAAATACAAAATGTGTAGGCATATCTTGTTATATTATTAAAAATGAAAACTACATCTAATGATGTGTAATTTCACATAAAAATATGAAATAAAATAATAACTATCGTTCTATTTAAAAATATAAGAAAAAATGGAAGTATAAGTAACATTGAGGATTTATAATATAATTCGAGTGGGTGACTTCATAAAAGGGCATTTTTTGCTTACATATATTTGAAGTAATTATTAACGAATGTAGAATATAGTGGATATTAATTCAATTTTTGTAGTGTACATCCCCTTTATGTAATTCATGACATGTATTAAAGAAGGGATAGTTTTGTTTATATAACCTTAACTTTATAATCATGCGGTGGATAAGTAATTAATGCAGTGGAAATAAATTCTCTCAAAATGAAAACAACACAATTGTTTAGGAATAAAAGGAGTATATTTTTTTTCTTTAATTTGCATCAAAATGAATACTTATGGAAATGTATCCCATCGGTAAGTTTCGTTGGTAATGTTGAATAATCAATATTTTTTTCGGGAAGTAAGATCTCTTGTGAGATCGTCTTATGTATCCTAATTCGTAAGATGATATTTCACTCTCTTACAGCTCAGCCCACTAGCACACGGTGGGTCGGCTCAGGGAGATCTGCTTACAAAAAAATACGCAAAAAATAGTCTTTCCGAAATTATTGTCTTTTTATGAAGTAATGTTATGTGCACTCAAAACACACTTGGTATGTTTTAGTTGTTTAAGGCATTTTTGGGTTCTACAACTTAATAATGTTTTGACTAACCATAACTTGTTAAGTGTGTTTTGACCGCCCATTTTAGAGAAAATACAGTCCGATGTGATCTCATGGTTCAGCCCAACTATTCAAGAAACATTTTAGCCCATTGCCACTTTTCTTTTTGGCCCGCAAGAGACAGCCCTCTAGTCGACACATGACCCAATCAATGAATTGGATTTTTTCCAAATTTTAACAATCAAGTGAAACTATGGAAGGCATTTGACACTTACGTATGTGTGAGGTTCCCGGGGTGTGCCCCCGCGCCCCGCGCGCCCTTGGATAGGGGTGCGCGTACGTGCGGATGCGGGACACCACTGCTCTCGTTCCACCCTCCCTTGTTTAGGGGAAGACGAAATCAAAAGTGCGAGAGGAGTGTCGTCTATGTTAGCACGCTTGGAATGTGCCTCGGTTGCCTTGAGTGGATTTTGTATCCAAATGGGAACTAATGGTTTCCCATGTCAAGTTATCCCTTGTTCGGGCATAACGGGATATGGGAATGCATTACCTTCCATTCCCATTCTCCTGTTTTCTTTAGGGAAACGGAGAAGTGCAAGAAAGGATATTGCGACGCCCCACTATGGATTTATTGAAAATAGCCTTATGGCGTTCGGATCACTATGGGAGCTATGGGTTTCCCGCATCAAGTTATCCCTTGTTTAGGGATACCAGGATATGGGAATGCATCACCCCTCCATTCCCGTATCTCCCTTTTTTAGGGGAGAACAGGAAAGTGCAAAGAGGGAGTGTTGCGAGGCCCCACTGGATCTGAAAGTTTTAGAGTCGCCATCTTTATTTTAAGGCAAAAATAAAGAAAAACCAGAAAAAGAAAACCAGAGATTTTAAAAAGCGGGTTCGGAGGCTAAGTTACGAGTTGGGAAGGTGCTAGGCACCCAACTCGCCCTTTCGGTCTCGAAAATGGTTTTTGGCTAAAGTATGCTTATTGTCATATTTATTTAGCAAATAAATAAGGTATTATAATGACAAGGGAAATTTAAACAAATACATTCGTGGCTACATTATTTAAGGACTCGCAGCCGTCTCCTTCCAATAATTACAAACATATTTAAGAATATTTGGCCATAATAACGGCTCTTTTACATATTATTTCCTAATCTAATCCGGGCAGCACAACGGCTTATAAAGACTACATTGTGCCGGATTTAAATAATAATTTTACAAAATAATGAATAGACAATAAAATAAATAAATAAATAAACACGCCCTTAAAGGCTGTTACCTTTTAGAGCGGCGGTGTGCTCGCTCTGTCCTTCTCGTGAGAGGGAGACTTTTGTTGTTTGTTGTGTGTTTGTTGTTTTGATTTTGGCAGAGTGACGGCTTATATATGGTAGTTTTGGTTTGTTTGGTTTGGGCAGAGTGACGGCTTAGTTTTTGTGGTTTTGGCCTTTTTGGTTGGGCGGAATAACGGCTTATAAAGGGTGTTTTTCAGCTCGTTACTCGGGCAGAGTAACGGCTTACTTTGGGATTTTTGGGTCGGGGAAATGAGGTGGATACCTAAAAACTAGGCTAGGGATTACTTATAACTGGGGGATATTTATTTTGGCAGAGTTTGGACGGGGTTTGGAGACTTTAGGGGGTTCCACTCACCTATCTCGCACCTCTCGTAACTAATCGCTTCGAAGGAACGCGGAAGAATTCTTCAGCGTTTCGTTGCGATGAAAATGAGCACTGAAATGAGGAGCCCGAGCTCTCTATTTATAGTGGGAGAGAGGGACACGCTGGGAATTTGGAAGTTTGTTCAGCCTGCTTCAATGAGTTGTACCGCGAGCATCAAGAGTGGTACCATTTCATTCTCTCAGAGAGCTACAGGAAGTGGTATGGTGCGGCCAAGGAGACCCTTGGTGCGGCACCATGCTGCTTTCCAAGTTTGGTTTTTTGACACTTTCCTCCCCTGCAGTTCACTGTTCATGCATCCTACTTTTTCCTTTTGCATTTTCAACCCTGTAACTTGACATTTGTTAATGTTTCAACAGTTCTTGATATTTTATGTCATGTCACATATCAGGGGTACGAAATTGGGGTGTCTACAGAGCCCCTCAACGATGGAGTCTACGGGTAACCCAAGGCTTACTGAGTAGACGAACATCGTTGATAAACAATAGACCCTCCAATTTCATTCAATTATAAAACGGGAATGAGATGCAATAGCAAGTAGTTATAATGCACAGTGAACATGCTATCCAAACTCTATAACCTAGACATTTTTAGTCGGTTATAAAAAGTTATCGTGGTTTTAAGCAGATATGAGTTTAATGTGCTCTGATGGTCGGACCTACTAATGTAGGCTGCCTACGTATCCCTTAATAAAGGAACTCAGACCAAAACGTAGTTCAGGCCAAAACCTAAACTATCACTCGTACAACGGTCGGGCCTACCGTGATAGGCTGCCTACGTATCCTTAAACAAGGAATCAGACCGAAACGTAGTTCACTCAGCTGGGGACTAAATGTGGCGGTGTAAGTGTTGCGGTGTAAGTGCGACAATATTAAATGAGCAAGTGTGGCAAAGCTTTATCAAATGAGTACAACAAGGGTAAATATGTGCTGGGATGGTCGCGTCTACCGTGATAGACTGCCTACGTATCCTTAAACAAGGAATCAGACCAAACGTAGTTCGTCTTGTGGCCATGCGAAGTGAATTATTTCCTAGGAACTCAGCCTCTATTGGAGAACAAGACCTTTCCCTATAAATCCAGGGCTGTGTAGTGTGTACCCCTTAAAGGAAAGTTTCCCACATAGCCAAAATGCATGGACTGTATTGCCTCCTCAGGAACTTAGCCTTCAACGGAGAGCAAAACCTTTCCCTATCAATCCGGGGCTGTGTACCCCTTAAAGGAAAGTTTCCAAACATCAAACAAATGCACTGTTAAAAAGGAAAATACCTTCCTTTCCTTTACCGTTTGTCGTGTCCGTGCAGCAGATTGTTGCTGATGTTGCTTTGCTGTTGCTTGCTGTTTTACGATGTTCGTTGTTGCACTTTGCTGGGGATTTTTCTTTTTGTCATTGTTCCGGCCTTCGCTGGAAAATCTTTTCCCCTGTCCCGCTTTGTTTTCGGCTTTAGCTGGAAAATTCTCTTGATTGATGTCGCTGCATTTTCTTTCTTGCTCCTTCTAACCTTGGTCAGAAGCTTCCTTTTTCTTGCTGCAGCATCTTTTGGTATCAGCTGATATCATCTTTTCTTTGCTGTTGTTTTCTTTTCGCTCCATTTTCTAGCTTTAGCCGAAAATTTCTTCTTCTGCCGCCACATTTGTTCTTGTTGCATGTACCTGAAAATTTTTTCCTTCTTGTACATGCATTTCCCCCTCTCCTGATTTTTTTTGTTTTTTCATTTTTTTTTTTGTTTTTTTTTTTTTTGTTTTTTTGTTTTTTTTTTGTTGTGATGGTCGTGCCTTCCGAAATAGGCTGCCTACGTATCCTTAAACAAGGAATCAGACCAAACGTAGTTCACCCAGCTGGGGACTTTATTCTCTCTCTTTTTTTTCTGCATGCTCACCATTTTTCTTTATTTGCATGCTTATTACCTCTTTTTGTTTCTCTCTTTTTTTTTTGTCCGTTAGGATATACTTCTGATCTGCTAGATTTTGGCACTGTTTGGCACTTTTGAAGTATTCCTGACTTTATTAATGATGCATGTGCATGTCCTATTTATGTCTAAATGATGTGATTAAGTAATGATGCATGAAATTTATATGATTTATTTTTATGATGCATGCTTAAACTAGTGGTCACTATTTGACCTTATTATGCATGATTTATATTACAAATGCAAATGGGGCTAAATGATGCATGTTTATGCTGCAGGGACGTAGTGAATGTCATAAGAATATTTATTTTCATGAATGGTGGCATTTTATTTCCTTTTTAGCGCATTCCTAATGCAGCTTATTGGATAATGAATGCAAATAATGAATGTATGTACTATTTTTATTTGATGCATATGTGATGCCTAAAATGACAGGATGCTTATTAACATGATGCATGGATGTTTTCCTATTTTATCATGCATGCAATAATGCAAAATGCAAGTATATATCTTTAAGATGCAAAATGCTTCTTTTTTTCTTTTTTTTTTGTTTTTTGTTATTGGAGGAATGTAAAAGAATATGGTATATATGTACAATATATACAATTTTTTAATGAAATCAAATGTTTATTTACATGTAAATTATGTACATGTATATATATATATATTTTTAAAAAATGGTAAGTGTTTATTTACATAAAGAATGATACATTTTTTTTGTTTTTTGTTTTTTTTTTTTTTTTGTTTTTTGTTTTTTTTTGTTTTTTTTTTTTTGTTTTTTTTTGAAAATCTGTACAAATATTTACAATGCAGTCTAATTTATATGATGCAAAATAAATAAACACATGCAGACTCAAGACGCACGCACAAAGCAAAGCTATATCGTTGTCTAATAGGTAATGGCACGCTGTATCCTCAAAATGGATTTTAAAGGAATATACCTTCGGGTTCGAGTGGGCTTCCCTTTTTCTTTCCTCTTTTTTGTTTTTGTGTTTTTTTTTTTGTGATATGCGGAGAAAGGAAAAGCGGATACCTCCTTGGCCATATAATTGTTGCGGGGGCTATACTTGGCATAAGGCTATTTCCAACCCCCCGCATTTTTCTTTCATAATCGACAAGGCGATAGTGAATGATCGGATCCCAAGTTGTCGAGCTTGTTTCGGAGACGGTGGCAAGCGCAGAGATGATAAATAGGATGAGGACACTAGGGTGCTCCTTATGAGATGAGCCTTTTACGTGCATTGCAAAAAAGTATATAAGGATATGGGCCGGCCGGATCCGAACACGATGGACTACTCCGGGGCTTAAGGCAAATGAAGGATAGTTTTGGAGGAAACAAAGGGGTATAGGCAATAATAGATATGCTGGCAATTAATGCATAACTGTTCTTTAGCAATTATTCTAAGTTGCACCTTAAGACCTGTAATATTATGTAGTGTTTTTATTTGCGAGCTTCTTGTCGTGGTTTTCTTTTTTCTTCTTCGGTCGAGCCCCTCATCTTTGAAGACCGGAGGTAAGATCTGAGGTTTCAAAGAGTGCCTTCCTCTCTTATTCTCCTTATTTTTATTTTTATTTTTGTTTGTTTGTTTTTTGTTTTGTTTTTTGTTTTTGTATTTTTCATCATTTTTTTTTTATTTTTCTAATTTTGCCTAGCCGCCTTTTCGGTTTTCACCTAGCGAGCCCTTATTTCTCCTTTTATTATTATTTTTTTTATATTTTTTTATATGCTTCTTGCCCCTAGGCCGCCCTTTCGAAGTTTTCAACCTAGCGGTGGAGATGGAAGCTTTGCCGGATAGGGTGGTTCGGGCATAATACCTTTAAGCTCATTGAGATTGAAGGTCGACAAGGTCTTCTTTCTGGCTTGTGGGAGTCGACATCTCTGGGAGTCCTTTTTGACAATATACGGCACATCGTGGAAGAGAGGGGTAGCGACATTTGATAAGTATCCCCGGCATTTTTTAGCCAGCGGCATGACATGATAGCGATGGGTCCCCGAGGGGTGGTGAATGGGGTCTTTTCTTGGTCTCCCTGCCCAGCATTTGACTATAACCCGACATCTTGATTGATAAAACGGTTGGGCTTGGGAATGATCACTATATTGGACTGACAGAATCGGGTATTTTTTTCTTTCTTCTTTTTTTTTGTTTTTTTTTTAGAATGAAGTTGACGTGTGGCTGTTTCATGCCTTTTTCAACTTGTAGTGACCATTCCGCTTGCGATGGAGCTTTTGTCGATTGGCCAGGGATCCTGTTCGACTATGACCGGGTCACCCGACACATCTTCATAAAACCAGGTAAACATGTCCGAACTTTTAGAAGGGATCCATGGGTGGTGTTCTTTTGGAGCCTTGCGTAGCAGTTGCCGATTCGACTTCTTTTGATTTCCTTGTCCGGCCCAGTTGATAGTGGGTGGTCTTGAGTTGTTGTTGATGATGTTGTCCCTACTTGCTACTTTTCTGACTTACAAGCAAATAATTTTAATTTTTATCTTTTGGGTCCTATTAAATGACTCATCATTATAAATATTTAATCGTCTTTCAATGTAGGTGCAACTAAGAAATAAGCAAAGATATTTAGATTATTATTAAAAAGCACAATGCATGGTTTATTACATTATTGAGGACACGGGGTTTGAGATCTCAATTTTAGGGAGCGGATTGGTAGATGACCAATCAGTAATGTTAGGAGGAAAGGAATAGAGATTTTCAATTTTAGGGAGCGGATTGGTAGATGACCAAATCCGTAAAGGCTAGGAAAAGGAATAAGGGTAATATATCCAAAGTAGTCCACCGGATGCAACGGGCGTCAAAAAGTGGGTCGTGGTGTACTAGTTCTGAGAGGGTTTATTAGAAATGGACTCAAACTTCGCCAGGAGCTCCTCATAATCGATCCTCACGCCTATCATGCCCGGAAGGCGCCATCAACCTCAATCATGTTGATTTGAGGTAGAGGGTTATTGATTATATTTGGTGCTGGAGTGGGCTTTTCATAACCTTATCATCTATAAGATCTCGAATAGCATTTTGAGGCGATAACATTTATCGGTGAGGTGACCAACCACAGCGATGATATTCACGATCTTGGGCATGATTCGAGTCTGAGCGGGGGAATGCAGTGGCTTATAATTTTCCATAGGCTTTAACACTCCTTGTGCCATTAGTCCCTGCGAGGATCACAGTTGAGCGAAACACGAGGCTCATCATAATGGCGGTTCGATTTCGACAATTTCTCGGGCCATTATTTCCTCCGACTGTGTTGACAGACCTATCCACTCTGTGCCATAATTTTGGGTAGAAAAAGGGGCTGATGCATTTCCTACCGCATTGGCAGTTGGG